>UELU01137831.1:0-15023 GCA_900490025.1 Megastigmus dorsalis | reverse complement strand
TTGCAGAGGCATATAACGGGTCGCCACCTAGCGGTAATTCTTAAGAAATAGTTATGCATGGGTATATATTGTTTAATCGAAAAGCACGATTTAAATACAGTTATATATAATTATATAAACTTTTTTACAACTTTATAACATTATGTAAAAATGAATATGATTAAATACGTCTGTATACAAAGCAATAATTATCTCCACTTAGATCAGATTAAATGAACTTGTATACGCTTATACACTATTGTAAACGTCAACATTCAAACTTATTCAACTTTATATAAATGTATACAATTATATAGAAACAATAAAATTATATATAAGTTTATAAACTTATATACGAGCTTATACAAATATTTATGAAATAATATGTTCACATATAGTTATGACTTTTTATATAGAGACAAAATCCAGTCATAATCATATACAAATAGGTACAACGTATACAATCATTCATAATTAATATATAAATGTATATAATTGTATGAAAATTATTTTTACCCGGGTTACTGCAGTACTACGGGCTCGATGCTGATATATACATGTATGCGTATATATGCCATCTGTGCTGTTCTTATGCTAGACTCCCTCGCATCAGCCGTATATCGAGACCGATCGTCGCCTACCTCACGAGCTCTTGGAGTATTTATGATATAATAGTTATTTTTTGTCGCTAAATGGCACGTATTAGGATCATAAAAAACTGCAGCAAGAGAAACTTGCGTAGCGCTTGTCTTATTCGCGCTAAAAACGTTTTAGTTATCGTCCAAATGAAACTGCTAATCAGCGACGGAGCTCCACGGTGTGTTTGTAAACAAAGCACATAACAAAGCACATTGTATCAATTGGCCGAGGCTTCGGTTAGAATCCGCCTCCTTCAGATTGATCCACATTTTTATAAAATAATGTTCGATGATAGATCATGAAACTAGTTAATAAAGATCGATAACAAATAAAGAGATTTGTATTTCTCTTTTCTTTCATAAATTCAAAATGTTTCTTTATCTGAAAAATATGAAAATATGCTTGTGCATGTTTTTTCGACAGCCATCATCAACCACATGAGCACTCGATCCGCTCGTGCATATCAATGTTGGCAGCTCTCGAACTATCATCTACGCGCCCGCGCCCTGAAATTAGGTACGATCGGTGTTTTCTGCACTGCGCTGGTCGGCTTGAGAAGCTGACCAGAGGTGGCCGTTCGCAGTGCAGGTTAAGATGGAAGATTTTTAATTGATTCCAGGCATTTTACGTATCTCGGCTACGCGCTTTCGACCAGGGATAAAGAAAAAAAGTATACGCGACACGAGCAGAAAATACAAGTCGCTGCACTGAACATAAGGCCCTCGGCTGCGCCTCGGTCTCATATATTATACACGCAGTGCATAAAACTTCTATTTTCTGCCCATGTCGCTAAATATACTATTCTTATCTACGGTAGGTCAGCTATGGTCGGTAAGATTCCTACTTTACCGGTTCAGGCATTTAATGAAATATATAAAGATAGAGATTCATTTTTGAAAACCTTTGTCATCAGCTCGGTAATGACGTAATCATTACGTGGTTCAAGCTTCATAAAATTCCATTTACAATTCACAGAGATTTTTGTTGCCGAAAATTTCGTACATAATTTCGTACAACAAATTTTATCTACAGAATTTTCGAGAATTGCGGATCGAATTTCATTAAACTGGAACTACGTAATGTTTACATCACTAACGATATGGTGACAGAGAGTTTCTTTTCAACAAATTAGCCTCTATCGTTATATATTTTGTTAAATGCAATAACCGGTAAGGTAGGAATCTTTCCGACTATAGCACACCCTCTTATTATCCATAATTATTTCTCCTCGCATGATAAGTTCTTGCAGTTACACTATTCAATTGGCAAAGATAAGTATTAGTTGTATTTCTTATTTAAAAGTTCTTTAATATTTTTAAATAATAATGAAGTTTGTACAGAAAAAATGTAGTTAAAATTATGCATAATTTAAAGCTATGATATTGAAAATAATAAACTATTATTAACATTACCAATTATGTTATTAGATATTTGTGGTAATAATTAATAAGGTGGTATTGAATTTCTAGTTGGAATTTGATTCATTAGTTTTCTATATATCGTTAAGGTTGATATGAGTTAATATCAATACACTCTATTTCTATAAATGAAGAATGTAGTATTTTGGTTTAATTTTTGCTTCGCCCGCTCGGGCAGCAAGCCCACCCGCGGGAATCAGGAGCGGCTTTTTTCATTGTTACATAATGTACTATTATGATTATTTACAGATATATTTTTTTTATCTTCAATTTTCTTATAAACGCTCCGTAACCACCAACAAAAGCGTATGTAAAGTTTAATCATAAATCAAATGTAAACACTATTAAAGATTGAAATTTTTCAACATCGTTAATACGAATGGCGTAGAATGTAGAATATTTGACAGTTTTGAATGTTCGTTTATTTTTAACAATGGTATCAATGTTAACTTGAATTGTAAAACAGCAAAGATCAGCGATTTTTTATAAACAACACTAGTCCAGCTCACTGTTAGCTCGAAGAAAAATGCAATTTAAGAATATATCTTTATTATTATATAGAATTCAGCCATTATTAAGATCAGAAAATAAAATGAAAAATTTATATCTCTCAACATGTAACAGTTAATTTTTTCACCCAAGCCTAGGCTTGGCGCGCGGTAGACGTCATAATATAATTTACCAATTACTAACATCGGAACTTTACCTCGCAGAAAATTCGCGGCAGTCGCGGCAACTTCAATAAAAGCCGACAGTCAGCTTGTATACCACGTGAAACTTTTCTTTGCAGATCCAACGCCTTGAACCAACATGATTTTCGTCATACAATATTGTCTCCAACTCAGTGAAGAACATGAAGTAGGCTGAACAAACGCACACGCGAGTAGAGAAGATGAAGCTCTTAGTTGGCCTTGAGGTGTAATTACGATTTAGTCATTATATTGGAGTACTATCGTCTATTCTCTTTACGATTATTGATATGTGTGTGTGTGTATGTGTGTGTGTTAATTTTAGTATAAGTTTTTTCTCCGGGTATACATATAATACAGTGTTTCTTTTTAAATATACATGTAAGTGGGGCTTTGCTCCTACTCGCCCTGCTCGCCAATCCCCATTATTATAATGATAATTTTGTTTGTATATATGCATCGACATATATATGTATATATATTTAAAAACTAAATAGCATTCTTTCAAGTTTTATAAAAGTCATCCTTTTCGGTACACAAATTAATTGACTATATTTATATATATATGTATGTTTCCGACACTGTTTTGCTTCCTAAGAGAGGAAAGAAGGAAGAAAACTTTTTTTTTCCAAAAATGTTTAAAAACATTTTTTAACAACATTGACACCAAAATTGACTATTTTGGAGAAATTTATTTTCGCGTACGCGCGCGCGAGTCTGTGTATTTGTGTGCACACGTGTGTTTGTGTTTGTGTGTCTAGATATATGTATATTAAAAATGAAGAATTGCGCAAAGACGAACATGCAGCAAACTTCCACAGAATGACAATTAGCTTTCGTGAAATAGCAGATTGCGTAATTGGCCAAGCCGTTAACTTAAATTTTTTAATACTCTTTCCAAGAAGCAAGCTCTTCATTATTGACGAGGAGACGCATCGCGCTAAGCGAATTTTTTCCTCCTATTGTGTAACTGACAGCACCGGTGGAAGGCAGATAACGCAGCTAGTCGGAGTCGCGGGATCCCTGCACCAAATCGCATCCACTTCCTGCGGAAACGAGGGCTTGCTGTACCGTTCGGCTGCGCCAGGCCGCGCTTTTTCCTCCACAAGCCGCGGAACGCGAATGAGCGCCGAGTTTAGGATTCCGAGAGACATGGAGTAGGTAGAAAGAGGAGGTGAGCTCGCGACCGGTTTGACCCGCAGAGAGCAGAAGAGAAAAGTGCGCCGATGATAAACTGCCGAAGTCGAGCTGCTCGTCGAGCTGCAGTCTGCAGACTGCAACAGTGCCCATGAGTATTTTTCCAGGACATTTCCAAGGAACGGTTCGCCGGAATGCCTTCGACTGCCAACAATTACCCGTCGTAAACGCTCTCCCTCTCTTACTCGCTCGCTCTCTCTTGTTGCGCGCCGAGATTGAAATATAAAACGGCATTTTTTGCGCGGGCCGCTTCGCGACTCCCTGCAGCCACGAAAGTGCTCGACTTAAGCTCGCGCATACAGCGGAGTTAGAGAGTGAGAGAGAAAGGAAGATGGAGAGAGAGAGAGAGAGAGAGAGAGAGAGGGAGAGACGCTGCGAAACGATCGGTTTCGAGGGACTTTCGGGTTTTTTGTTGGCCGCGCGTCCGCGTTATCGGTTTGCGAGTGCGATGAAGCTGCTATGCTTCACAGCCCTGAGCGAGGCCGTTAAAAGAGGCTGCCTAGGAAATCTATCAACAGAGAATTATTATCATTATCACCGACTCCCTCCCGGACTGTTCTCCTTTCGAGCCTTTTTCGTCTTGCAGCTCCGCCAGTTGTACTTTTCTGCCGAGCGCCTCTTTTTGCCCGCTCGGTCTCTTCAGTTTCTCTCTTCTTAGTTTCATTGCTTTGCCCGCATTTTTCGTGGTCTAATGCTCCTCCTCGCGCACTTCTTCTTCTGCGTTAGGAGCTCCGAGACGCGCCTTTACGGATACTCGAGGCTAAAAAAGACATAACTCGAGGAAAATACGTCGCTTCGACAGTGCCAGGAAGGTGAAGGCAAATACCGCGCTCGAACTAGAGTGATTTTCGTTTCTCTTAAATTTCATATTTCGCGCTTTCACACGACTTTGACGAGCCTTGCTCAATTTACTTTATGCTGCTCGTTTTTCCTGCAACCGTATTGCCTTCTCTTCTCAGTTTTTTTCTACTTTGCTGCTTGCTCTCTTTCTCCCGATTTCGTATTCGCTTTGATTAATATATCGTATATTACATAGATACAGAGTCTTCAGGAATCCATATTTTATATAAATATTAAGTTTGCCAGCCTTATCACTATTCGCATATATGAGGAATAACAAAACTTCTATAAAAAATTACAACACTTAGAGTTAATAATTCAGAGACTCCTAATGATTCTCACTAGAACTTAAGGGGATCCCACATGGAAAAAAAATCCTGCTTTACCGGCAGCCCAAATCAAAGTAGTAGGTACTTCATATACATATAATAAAAATTATAGACACTACTGCTTAGATTTAGGCTGTCGGTAAAGTAGGATGTTTTTTATCCATATGTAACCCCCTTAACTCGCCAAAGCTTCAGTATGTATATAAGTATATTTATAATGACTACATGCTTTTTTGCGCTGAAACTAAAAATCGATTGTAAAATTCCGCCCGGACAAGGAAGCGAGTTAATAAAAACGTGGTAAAATAGTCTCTACCTTTCTTTAGGTCTTGAGTTATATTTAATTTCTTAGTGTTAGATAAAGCTTTGGATTGGTACGGAAATCTGTGAAAGACTAGTATCAAACAAACAGGTTGTAGCCTCGGCTGACAAAAATAGCAAATTAAGCGTCCTTAATCATTCGTATAACATAATTAGATAAGGACTTAATTAAAATACGCAGCGTATAAAAATCTGATCGCATCGTAATATGTAGATATCCATACGATATTTGTGCTGTTTAAATACACATAGAATGGCTAGCTAGTTTTTCCATTGCAGGCAGTGTAGACTATATTAGAGTATATTTGTGAGATCTTCTCGAAGTACGGGGTTACGTGCATTTGACTGGATAAATTGGTGAAGTGGTAAGGGGAGAATCATGGAGGGAGTTTGCAGATGGGGAGGCAGATCCAAAGCGAAAAGAGAGACAGAGAAAAGGGTATTGCGTCGGGACTGCGTGGTATCCCTTGGCTGAACCAACAGCGCGAATAGTCCTAGGGGAGGATTTTTTTATGCGGACATCCACTATGCAGCCTCTCTCTCTCTCATTCTCTCTCTCTCTCGCTCTCTCTCATTCTCTCTCTCTCTCTCTGACTGGCAAAACCCAAGCTATAATGTTTGATTCGAGGAAATATGTTAATGATTTAAAGGAAATAGGATTGGCTTGTTTGACTTAGGAGGGGGAGGAGTGCTTATGCCTTTTTCCGACACCATCTTGAGTCTCGGTGTTACATTAGTAAATTAACGTGGAAACCACAGGTCGATTGTATAACTAAAAAAGTCAATAAAGCCCTTTATAGCCTGTGGTTTATAAGGGCATGTACCACCGAGACCGAGCAGAAGATAAGTTCAAGCCCTAGTCTTACCCCATCTAGATTATTGCGCTGTAGTTTGCCTTACTGCGTCCGACGAGCAGAAAACACGGTTGCAGAGACTGAGTAATACATGTGTGAGGTCCATCTATGGTGTTAAGGACGTTCACCGGCATTAGAAACAATAAAAAATCTAGTCTCTTTATTGCCCGAATTCGATTAAGTGTCAATTGCGCCTTAAGAATCATCTACATTAAGTGCAATTTACATCTGCATGCATTGTGAAGGGGGTGACATGCGAAGGTGCATACGTTTTGTACCTCTGTATTATCCCGTTCCTAATGCGTATGAATGTAGTACTTTATACGTCGTTCTTGTATTTTTGTATTTGTTGTTATGTATATACGAATGTCGCTTATTTTAGAATAAAGTTATTATTAGAATGTAAAGTTTTAAAGCCGTTGATTCTAACTTAACATATAATAATTTGCACAATGGATTTAGTTAAAAGCAAATTATCTTCTTAATTCAAAACATAATTCATGTATGAATTATTTTATTTCAATTATTTACCTGTAATAAATACGCTTTATGCACCTTTAGAAACGTAAAAAGTAGGGTTGGAAAGAAATTCATAGCGCCTAACTAAAGCCTCAGGGCAAAACAAACCTTTAAGTTTTTTTTCTATTACACCAACGCTATCTTTTGTGTGAATTTCTGCCACTTTGACCCATGGAGATTTGAGCACGAGAGGTAGCAACTTAACGAATTTCGAAAAATGCCCTAACTTTAAACGATTGTTTCTCAGGTTATGTTAGTCTAAATATAACTTATTATATAACAAAATAAAATTTTAACTCTTGAAAAGGCGAGAAAAATTAGACCTTGTTTGAGGAAAAATATAAAAAATATGGTTTTTACAAAGAACGTTCCAAAATTATCCGATTTTATTCTCGTAATACAATCTTCTTTTTAAAACAAAATTGACTTTACAGTAAAAAAATATCTTTTTAATGTTTCAGAAAAGGCCATTTTTAACCGTTTTTTCAAAATTCAAACAATCCTAACACATGTTCCTTAGAGTCTACATGTCTAAAAAATGGGGAAATCTTCATTATTTGTGTAAAGTAAAAGACCCAATACATGGACAAGGTGAAAACTGGTACGCGTACTCGGACAACAGACCAACATTGTAATGATCGAGAAATAATTGTCACGAAACAAATAAATAAAAAAATATTGGTGTTATATTAAACATGAACTACAAAAAAATAAATTTTTGAATTAATTTTAATAATTGAAGAGTAAAAAATAATTCAAAATGTATTGTAGGAATCGTAAATGATTGCTGTGTCCGAATATACCTTCCAGTTGTATAAACATTATCAAGAGTTTGTACTCGAATACACCTGAACTCTAAAGCGCATAATAAACTAAAAATTGATAGTTATTTCATCGTAATAAAAACTGTTTCATCCACGTAAGCACTCAACAAAATCATGAAACAAAGTAAAAGTTAATTTATTGATTAAGTACTGGTTCTGAAGACGTCCGACTATTAAGACTCCTTCTGAAAATGTTGAATAGTCTATCCTACTAAGTAAGTACTACAGCAAAGAGACTTTTGTAAAAACTTTATTTTTAACATTTAAAAGTTAAAAGAAGGCCATTCCTTTAACTTATAAATATCGTAAGAAATAGTCTAGATTTAACCGTAAAATTTAAAACTTTTCAAACTTTTGAAAATTTTATTAAATAAATATAATAAGCTTCAAAGCTTTTATTTAGCATCCGGGTATTGGGTACTTTACCTTATATTTTCATATAAAAAATCGGCGGCAAAGTCGTGTAAGACGGAGAGAAAGAACATGATAGTGTAAATGATAAACTGAATTAGACTGTTGACTAACGGTGCTGAGAGTGGAGATAAGAGGACGGGAGAAAAAGACAACGCGGAATGACAATTGCAGTCGGGTGTAGTGGATGCGCGCCGGTGTAAGGGGAATCGCGTCCTCGCAAAATGAATTGGTGGCCTGCGTGTAATAAGGGCCTAGTGCGCATTCCTTACATTAAGACCTAAATTCCTTATTCCACGCAGCCCCTCAATTTCATTAAGAATCTATTATCAAAACTTTTACGCGAGCAATGGTTAAATAAGCATGTCTTTGGCTGGCAGTTTTGTCACTATCGAGTAGCGTGCACTTTTTGACGCTAATCATAGTTGTTACGCTGTTTGCGGTACACTGCTCGCTATTAATTAATAATATTCTTCAGCTATATAGTTTATTTCTTTCGCCAGACAATTCAGCTTATATTAGAATATCCGACACATAGCCGACAGTCCCTTTTTCATATTATAGGCTTCGCAACCGGTGACATGAATCTTTCTGTATTTTCTACTTTTATCAAGTGTTTGTTTGTTTTTTTTTCATTCGTTTTCAAAATCGCGTAGTGAAATAGTCTTTTTAATCCAAATGTATATTTGACTATATCTATATTTGTTTACACATATGTTGAACCATTTCATAAGCTATGGAACAAACATCAGTCACTTTAAGCTTCGCTTCTGACACTGATTCGTTATAACAACACTTCAATTTAACTGATACAAAATATAAATATAAATAATATATAGCGAATAGGCAAACTCGGAATTGTTCGACTACGCAAGAAATGAAAAGATGTGTAATAAGATTTCTTTGTGAAAGATGTACCTTAACCAAGTATAATTCAGAATACGGAGCGTATTCAATAGTGGTGTTAGCGCGCTTTGTTTTTTACATGTATAGACCAGTCGAATTAGACTTGTACGGGGGAAAAATTAATCCTTCTGTTACGTCCCGAAACGTAACACTTCATTAAAAAAGATGGGATTATAGGAAACCAAATTTTAAGTGATCTGAACCGAAAAGTAGACAACCCAAGTGTGTGCGTTTTTCAGAAAAAATTCGCAAAGCCGAAAAAACAGTTTTTGATGTATATCTCAGAAGATTATTATCTGAGCGAAAATAAATAATGTGCATTTTTTCTGTCAAAAAGATCTGTAAGGGTAGACTTGTAAAATTTAAGACGGTTAAACTTTTTCGCAGAATGCAAAAAAAACGTCAAAAATCTAGTTTAATTGATTTTTCAATAAATTTTTGAAAATTTAAGTAATCGATTTGAAATTCAGTCCAAGTATATATGACATAGGTGTTAAAGTGTGTGGCAAAAGTCAATTCTGTATATTCATTAGTTTTCGTCCCCCATTAGGATTTGACCGGGCTTATAAGCGCCAGAATTTCGCACAAACCTTCTTGAAGCTTCAAATTTTCACATATGATTTAGGACTAATTATTTTTTGCACGTAAATTGCGAAATTATTCATTTGAAATGATAGGTAATTTGTCAACTATTTTAAAGTTAATTATCTCGAAACTTTATGGTCCTATTGAAATGAGCATTGGATATTCGGATTGTCTGAATTTTTTTACAAATTTTAAGACAATGTTCTTTACACTACGATGATTAGTTCCCGAGATAATTTTCTTTTTAATTCATATCTCCAAGGCTATTCGACTTTTAGTGGGTTTTCCCAGTCTTCGATCCTATTTTTATTTGGTATTCGTAATTATTTTTAAGTATAATAAAATATATTTTAAAACCTATTCAACGTATAAAAATAAACCATACGTTTTTTTTATTGTATCTTTCAAATAAATCCTTTTTTGTATAAAAATTATGGTTAAGAGTTATTATACCGATATTATAGCAGTATTTAAATTATGTAATAAAATATTAGTTGAAAATTAATGAAATATTTAAGAAATAAAGTTAAAATCGAGCAAAATATAAAAAAAGCAGTTCATGGAAAGAAAGTTTAAAAAGTTGATTGAGTACTAATAATAATAATGTAAGAGATAACCTGAGCACACGTGTTGCGTACAGTATTTGTTCATACAACGTGTGTGTGCATACGCAAAATTAAACTTGGCGCACGGCGTGTGGAAAAAATAATTGAATGAAAATGAAAATACTTCTTTTTTCAGAGCTTATATAAAAGAATTTGCCAATTCTAATCTGATAACTGAGTAGTACCTTTTAAGGTATCCTAAATTAAAAAAAAATCGTTCAATTTGGTCCAGAAATTCCGGGGATACAGAGAATCTTGTCGATTTGAATCCGAAATTTCATAAACAATGACGATCCATCCTGCCCCACCACTACGCTCACGCAAGGTCCGCGCTCGAGCACCAATTTCCGCATTCAATGTGTTTGTAATCACTCAATTATAAGACAAGCTATAATTTTTCTAATAATATTTAATATTTTCTGAATATAGTCGATCAAAATTCGATCTTTAATGTTAAGCATATTCGAGATATGAATTTAAAAAAAAAAAGTTATCTCGGCAATGCTGATTTCCATAGGACGATAACTTTTCGAGATAATTAACTTTAAAATAGTTGCAAAATTACCTACCATTTCACATGAATAATTTTGCAACTTATATGGAAAAAATAATTAGTCCCAAATCATAAGTGAAAACTTGAAGCTTCAAGAAGGTTTGAGCAAAATTCTGACGCAAGATGATTACACAAATTTTCAAAAAATGATTGAAAATTAAAAAAAAACTTGATTTAATAAGCTTTTTTCCGAAAAAGTTTATTAAACGATATAAATTTTACAAGACTATCCTTGTAAATTTTTTTCGCAGAAAAACGCACTCTTTTAATTTTCTCTTCGATAATAATCATCTGAGATATAAGCAAAAACGTGTTTTTTTCGGCTTCGCGAATTTTTCCGGAAAACGCACACGCCTGGGTTCTCTACCTTTTGTTTCATATCACTTAGAATTTGATAGAATTTGATACCCCTACAACCATAAATTTTTTTTTATGAAGGATTAATTTTTCTTATAGCCAAAAATATTTAACAGAGAAGAGATTTACTTATTGTATTCTACAAGTTTTGCATTCAATATTTATGTGGAAAATCAATTAGTTTCAAGTTATGGAAGAAAATCGATGATTTTTGTGAATTTTAGTCGTTTGTTATGATTATATTATCTTTGAAAGAATTGATTTTAGTGAAAACTTTTCAATGCAATAAATATGCATTTTTTAGTTCTTCAGCTTCGTTTTTTTATACTTCACATGAGTTGATTTTTTTAAGTTATAACTTAAAAAAGTATTTTTCACCATTTTTAAAGGGGCTGCCATTTCGAAGCCTTTGGATGAATATTGCCCATAATATAAACGTTTCTATTCTATAACAGAATAATGAAATTCCCAAAGTTTCAGTTCGAATCATCTGAAATTCCCAAAAAATCCATTAACTTGGTACATACACATAAACATCCTTACATTAAAAATAAAAGAATTGCTTAAAATCAATTTTTATCGCAATAGAAATTTGTTTTGTACCAAAATATCTGACTTTTGAATTTTGAAACTTTTTGCAATGATGAAAATATAAGACACTATCGTGTAGCGGCCGTATCTGAAAACGGACGAATGTTCAGTAGGAGTACGAGATCAAAGTAAACTAGAAACGATACAGATTGCAGGTGGGATTCTGCACAAAGAATCGTGAAATTAACGTTCTTTGCATAATCTGCGAGATGGAAAAAAGGAGATGAAAGTTGAATAGTCTGGCAGAGCGACTGGGCGTATACGTACAACGGAACACGTGTAGTCGAATCGCGGCTTTATAGCGAACGCAAGCACGTGCTCGTCAAGAGCTCGAATGATGAGGGAAATGACGCGGAAGAAGAAATATGGTATCCTAAAGACGGCGTATTAATTTTAGAGCAGAAATGACACAAGACACTTCATCGAGAGTTAATTAATCAATGAAAATGACGGAAAAAGGAAAATCGGGTGTAAAAGCTTGAATTACGCGTACATTTTTAAAAAATTCGAAGGGTTGCGATAAAAGCTTTTCTCTGGTCGTGCTTCCGCAAGCCCTCGATCGTTACTGAACTGAGAAATAGAGACAACAGTAATGAACGACCTTTCGGGCTTACTCAACATAATTGATTACACTTACCCCGGATAGCTCAATTGCGCTCGTTTCGAAAAGAACATTGAATGATACCATTTAATTTTTCTACAAATAAAACGTACCCATGAAGTAAGAAGAACCTTGAACTTTGTTTCAAAGATTGAAATCTTTTGCATGCCTTTTCTTATCTGACTGTTTACCTATTTCTATTAGGGTTGAATACCGCCTGTTTGCTGGGTTCACGCATTAGAAAATATTTAATTGATTTTTATTAATTGGACGAATGAAACAGGAACGTTCTCGTATTCTTTTACAGGTAATTTTAGCCTGTTTTTACAAAGATTCTGCTAAAACTTGTAATGCACAATAGCGAACTAGAGGGCTGGGCGTACTCTCGGTAGTCGGAGTTGCACCAGTCGATTTTACATCCCGAGCCCATGCTGATAGGGGAGCACACTGATATAAGGAATGTCTTCCATTAAGGTAGTTCTTCACCAAATCGAAGTGCTGGGCATCATTATGAAATAATATGTTTGGTTCATTAAAGTTTCAAACAATGTAATAGAATTGTTTCCAGCCCCGGTAGCCAAATACATTTTCGAGAGACTATAACTGAAAGTTACTGAGTTTTACATAGTGCACATACATAGAGTTGCAAGATAACGCGCTATTAAGTGCACCAATATTAGCGCGTTACTTAAAAGAAACACTGTATAGAATAATGTTAAAATAGGGTATGAAAGTTAAAGATTTATACTTTCTAATGGTTAAACAAATAATGACAGTAGACGAACTAATGAGAAAGATATTTATTGCAGAAGAACGAAAACATACGGTTTGATAAGCTTTCCCGTACAATTACGTAAGTCATTGCAACGTATCAGCAACATTAATATTATGTAAACATTGTTATTTTGATACTTAAGTCAAGTAAAACTATTTTAACATTTATAAATAAAAATAAACATGGTTTATACAAATTTCACACAATTTGCAATCTGTATTTTACACTCTCAATTCACTAGGGAGTCCGTAAGGAACTAGCTCAAACGAATCGTTCATTACAAAGTCTAAGGTATCATTTACTTACCCTAAATAACATATTCATTAACAGATAATGAATATTTTCTTGGATTCGGTAGTTTATTTTGACACGTGTATCATTCATTAATAGTTAATGAATATTCAATTCGCCATATTCAAATATACGTTTATTAGCATTAAATGAATGTCATTTAATACAAGACATCCTTTTTCTCAGTGTAGGAATTGGCGCTTCGTCAATCAGCGTATGAGAGAGAGAGAGAGAGTTTGGAAATTAACCGCGTGTTCACTGTGATCGGTACTTGATCAACCGTGAAATAGGAATACTAGAGCTCCAAGAGCAAATTTCGCTGCATGGAACCTACGCAAGGCTCTCGTGCTATTCCCGAACTAGGGATTTTTCCTCTTTAAAACTGTCGCTTTCAGAGCTTATCGATTGTTTTTACTTTTTTCGCATTTCTTTGACGAGGCGCCATCGCACGATATGATGAATTAAAACAAAAGAAATTTCAATGAAAAGTTAAAAGCCGGGTTTCGTGATGCGCATCTCGCTCGCCTTAGTGTCTAACAAATAATATCGAATCAAAATTTAACCACATAGCTTGGAAGATGAGAGGCAATGGAGTGAAGCATAATAAATAAACGGTTTGGATATAATTAAGATTGCAAAGCTCCGAAAAGATCAAAAAGAAAAAGAAATAGAGAAAGATGCACACGACATTGCTGTGGAGCATATTCCCATTTATTTTTCCCTATTTATTATTTAGTTAAACTTCCCGGCTATATTATCGCGTTCGTTGAACTTGCCACCAGAGTGAAGAAAGAGTCTAGCCCCAAGAAGAGTACACCAGTTTTATCACGCGAGTCTCACGCGTGCTGACCGCTGCCAAGTAAAGGCCCGACAACGCGATGATCCGAGCGAGCGCGAAATGTAGAATTTAGTGTAACAATCAATTTCAACAATCAAACACCATATGCGCTCCCGGAATTGCATAGTCGAGACGCGCTTACGTACCAAATTCACACGCGCGCGCCACGCGCCCTTTACATAAGCTCAGCGCAAATGCTTTCTTGTGCTGACCGATAAGCATTATCTACGGTGCCTCACAGCAATTAGCTGATTTTCGACCTTTTTCTTTGTCTTGTGTCATTGGAAACTAAAATTGCGACAACTTTCAACGATAAATTCAGTTCGGGCTTGGATTTTTTGCCGCTCGTCTCTCTCGATTCGCTTTCAATTTATTCTTATCTCGACGTCTTGTTTGATACAAAGTTCGAAAGTATACTGTATGCCGGTTCAGTGTCCGAAAGATATTTGGATCCAAAGCAGTGGAAAAAAGGGAGGCTTTATTATGCGAAAATAAATTATCTATGGCTTTACGGGGAGAAGCTAAGAGAAATCGAATGAGAAGATTTTTGATCGACTTACTGCGGAGCCAAAAACTATTTACGATCAAAGTTTCAAGAGCTTAATCATTGTACCATTTTTCACTTCCTCGGCGAAAGCAGATTCCTCTGAATATTTATAATTAGGTTTAAAACGGGCACATAAGTGCTGCAAAGTGCGCTTCCTAATAAATCATTCATAATGATGTTTATAATTAATGAAAGAGTTTTTACTTATATAGATTTATACGTAGCCTATACTTTTTCAGCATAGGAGAATGTCTTTTGTCAACCTGTGCGATTGATCATCGAGCCCGATAAACTTTTCAGCAGTTCTTAACACAACAATTCCGTATATAGATTATTAAGAGTTCATTATATTGT
>UELU01137829.1:7665-23643 GCA_900490025.1 Megastigmus dorsalis | reverse complement strand
GCATTACCCCGTGCGCGGCAGCGAGTTGTTTGTACAGTCGACTCTTCGCGAGTTCATCTGTTTACGTGTTACTACAACCGTCGTACTATTCTCACGCGGGCTTACGTACGCCGCGTGTAGCCTCATAATATTTATATTTTGTATTATCCAAATTTACTTTTGAAAATAAATTAGCAGTACTCTATATCTCTATTATATATTATCTAATATATATGTTTTGTATGAGATAAAATTTAAAGTCTGTTCATTGAGTATATTCTTTATGAATTTAAATATCCGTAAATCTACTTATTAATTATATAAATTACTATAAGTATTATGTGTTATAATTCCTTTGCCATATCAAAAATTCGATTTTTCTAAATATAATGTCCTCAAATTATTCATTCAAGTAATATATTATATATATAACATATATAGTCCTATATAACAATATAATTATAAGATTTTGCAGTAATTATTATGTTTTTGATATTTCCGTTGCGCGTACATATAACAATAAGGCGTAATATAATTATGTAATGTATTATAAATTATGAATTGGCAAACTTTATAAGTATATATATTTAAACTAATTTTACGTCGTTTAAGTCGAAAAGCGAGTACCAGTTTTAGTCAATACCACTACTGTAATTATGAGTTGGTCGTGTGGACTAAGGCGTTATACTTTTACGACTGTAACTTTTTGCGGCCGAGGTTCGGGTTCGAATCTCGGCAAAGTCAACTTTTTTTTTTTAATTTTTGAATATCGTCAAGAATATCATATTTTGTTTATATTTAACATTAGATCTGAAGCAGAATAAATTAATTAAAATAGTAAAAAAGTATTTATTGGTGTGCTTAATCACTTTTTAACGTAAAAAATTATTTAATAGATTTGTAAGAATTTATAATTTGCAGTTTATACTTTGCTATAAACAATTTAAGTTGGATTAAAACTGAAGAAATATAAGTATATATATATTGCAAATCGATTATTTCATGTGATTGTATTATAATAATTAATTAATTCTATATTGAAACTAGCAAAAAAAAACTAGATCTGAAGCAGAATCAAATCTCCCCGTGTTTGGAGTAGTGACGATTGAAGTTGAAAAGGTTCCACCGACCAGCGCGCGATGCTGAAGAATTATTTTTTTTGCAGAGCATGACTGTCGCAAATTGGGCAACTGACTTTACAGCTCAGTCAGGCTGTTCTTTATCAATGACAATGATAACATTGTGCAAATGCTGCTGTAAATCAACGGACAATGTTTTCGAATGATTTTTATTCGTTTGTAAAGATTTTATCTTTACTAACTCTTGTCGCTTGTCGTATTTAGCACTTGCACAATGTTTTGACGTGGAAGCCCTGCTCTGTAAAGCTCTGTTGCCCAATTTCTCCCACTCACGGGCTGGAATTTTATCTCCGTTTGTCACAAGTTCAACAATTCTTTTAATAATTAATTTCTCCCCCATAGAAAAGTCGAAAGAGTTAGTATGATTTTTATATTTTTTGCCGTAATACAATTCAAGATCCGCAACTTTAGGTACAGTGGCAAGATATGCTTCTGATCGAACATGCTTAGTCAAGTCATCGATATCAATCCTACTTTCTTTACATGCATACAGTTGAACATTGCCGTCCAGGCCGGAAAATCAAAAATATTTTTTAGGTGCTGCGAAATGGGAAAGCTTAAAGATTTTTCAACAACTTTTCAAAACTGGGTTTTGTAAATTTGAATTTCATTAGACATCTTGATGTAACCAGGGCTAAATAAAAAAAGAACCTGAAGATGAAAGGTAACAATTTCAGATATTCAAACAGTTCAATATATTTCAACCATAAGCCCAAATACTTATAACAACTTGTAGCCCAAAAATATAAGTAAAGTTATTATACCGAAAAAAATTGAAAATTCGATGAAAAAGTTGCAATTTATAATATGTAGTAAGGTAAAGGACTCGAATGCGGGACAAGCGTAAAATTCGCACCGAATTTCGGACAAAAGTACAGAAACCTTTATATACTTGCATAAAGGACTATAATTGATATGGTTTTAAAAGTAAAATGCAGTATTTAGCTTAAGCTTTTAGATAGCGAAAGGGAATTTATAATTCGATAAGGTAATTTTATTAAATGTTGTCTTAAAAGTGAGTGTGTCAATACGGACAAAATTTTTATCCGTTTTGCTACGTTTGAGGTCCAGTCACGAAATCATTAAGCGTCGGTTTTTTAATAATAATTATATTTTATCGTAAAACTTGATATGTGTACAGTAAGCTATTACTTTAAACTATCAAATACAACTCAAATAATTGTACTATTAAAAATATTTATGTAGTGGAGACCGGGGAAAGTAGGCGCACTTTTTATATATGCCCTGGTAACTCGTCCTCATCAAATATGAACAAAAATATAATAATTACCAGCTAAAGTGTTTACCTTAAAGATTATCTATATATTGATAAAAAGTACAATATATCAATAGTTATTAAGTTATATTATATTTTTTATTACTACTTAATTTTGCCAACTTGTCCCGGACACGGAGTAAGTTGTCTCAAAATAATTATTCGATAACCAAAGTTTGTAAACCCGATAGAAACACTTTAATTTTCAAAAATAACAGTTCTTTAACATTTTTAGAAGTGAATATTAAAAAAAAATTGTAATATAGATGTATGTATAAAACGTCAACACAAATTTAAACAAAAATAAATATATCATAAACACGCTTTAAGTACTTATACCTATGAACTAATTTTCACATTTTCACACACATTGACGTAGTGTTTGAAAGGCCCATAAAAGCTCTTATCTAATGGTTGTAATTTGTATGAACATTGGGGTGGAAAAGACAGCATATCGATTCCGTTTTCCCTTGCATAATCTATTGCATCGATGCTTAAATGAGATCCATGATTGTCTAGTAGCAATAACACTGGTTTTTCTTTGATACACTTAACGTGCTGAGCGAAAAATCTCAAATATTCAAAAAAAAAAACACCCTGAAGGATTAGCACATCCAACGCTTCCCATAGGTCCGTTGTTTAAAAAATGAGGACGAAATTTTACCCGAGGATAAACAAAGAATGGTGGTACCGAGTTTTCTGTAGCAGAAACAGAGAGCATCATCGTAACTAAAGCTCCTCGTTCACCTGAAGTAATTCGTCCAATTTGCGGTTTTCATCTGCATTCCAAATATCTTGAGGCAAAAATGAATAGCGATTCAATACATTCTGTAAATTTTTAAAAAAGATATTTACACTATATTTGTTAAATCCTAACGCTCTAGTTAAACTTGTTGCTTCCGGTGTTGGAATATATAGATCTTTGTGTCATTTTATAAAAGATATAAACCGTTCAACTCCTGCAATTCTTTTTTCTATCCAATTTGGTAGTATATTGATTTTCAACGAGACCGCGTAGTCGTAAGCGAGACGTCTTACTTCAATGGGTGTTAAGCCAAAATAAATATCTGAAGCTTTTTTCACATAATCTTCTAGATTCTCTTCTTGATCATCCATAAATATCTATAAAAGTACAATTTAATATTTATATTTTGAAAATTAAATTTGAATCAATATTCAGTATAGAGCTTTAAATACCTTTCTTTTTTTACTGTATCCAAATGAGAGATTTGACGATGCATTTGACTCAATTTCCATTCTCTCAAGCTCTTCATAGCTAACTTTTTTGCAATAGCTCGTCAAACTCCTGATGGAATATCATATTTCTCAGCTGTTCCGGGAATTGTCTTTCTTTCATACTTGATTTCTTTTACCGCTTGTATAATTACATCCTTTGGTGTTTTTGCTCTTTTAGTTTTTCTTATGTATTTTTTTCTCAAAACAGACATTAAATTTGAAGAAGCCAACTTGCCCTCGAAAAAATGCGCCATTTTACCCGAAAGGCATGTCAAAGTTTGACTTCATTTTTTTTCATTATTTACATGAATTAAAAAAAAATTATATGGGGTATTATATACTATAGGCACCTCTACCATATGGTATATTAATATCTATTATCAGATATTTATAAAAATTGTAGTGAATACTTTTCCAAAAGCAGAAAACCAATTTTGAGTATACAAGAAATCAAAAACTTACCTGTTATCGGGACGACGTCTTCTACCATACTGAGACTTATAGCATATTAACAACACATTGTTTACATGAATCTAGTTCACATAGTTCAACTATTTATATCGTAGAACGTGAGTTATTAGCAGTGCGCCTATTTACCTCTATAGCCTACTTGCCCCGGTCTCCCCTAATTATTGTTTGTCTCGATTTCGATGCGCTTTTTTGTGAGTGAACGTTAAGTCGGACACATTAGAAAAGTGACAAAAACCTAATCTAACCGCTCCAACTAAGCGCGTTTAAGAGGCTATGATGGATCCCATGCGCCGAGTTATAGACTTCACCCGTGCGCCTTATGTGTCCGAAATAACATACCGTATTGTCCCACATTACGTGCACTCTAGAAACCTTATGGCCCCAACTTAGGTGCAAAATTCCTTTTTTCTTTTTAATCGTAAATAATATATTTTTATGTATTTCATGAATTTTTTTTCAGATAGCTTCATAAACGTGTAGCGCATCTTGTATTACCAAAACTAAATTTGTACATTCTCAATTTTAAGGTTAATTTATATGCGAACTTTGGTCCTATTGCGTTTTGTCCGACATTCGGGTCTTTTACCTTAGTAGAAATCCTAGGCCATTATCATACAGTTTACTACTACATATTATAAATTGTAATTTTTTCATAGGATTTTCAATTTTTTTCGGTATAATAACTTTACTTATATTTTTGGGCTACAAGTATCTGGGCTTACGGTTGAAATATATTGAACTGTTTCAATATCTGAAATTGTTACCTTTCAACTTCAGTTCACTTTCAATTTTAAATTATGGATTAAAAACGATTTGTGGAAAATGTTGAACTGAACGATATGAGACCTGAAAATTCCAAATCGGATCAATAATAAAAAAGTGCCATTAAATAAGGTATTGTTGCTTATGAACGCAAAATACACTCTTATAAAAAACCATACCACTTTTTTACCATTGATCCGATTCGGAATCTTTAAAGCTTATATTGTTCAGTTTACTATTCTTCGCAATAATCCTAAATATAAATTTAAAATTCATATTATAAAACTATTTATTTAAGATTTAAGTAAAAACTAACTTTTGGACGTGACTGTATAGCCAGAACAACCTTATTGAATGAATATATTTTCAATTAAAAATATCAGTATAACGTAAATTTTTGAACATATATTTATCAACAGATATTAAAAAATCATAAATCTATATTAAAAACCGCTGCCAATTCATTGGCACTTAGCTTCCTTAACCTTAATTATTTGGTCCAAATTTTATATTTAATTAATAAAAAAATTATAAATAAATTTTATATAAATTATGTTTTATAAATATAGTTGAATATTTTAAACGTGCCATAAAAATTTTTATAATAACTTTTAATTTAATTTATTAAATTTTAAGAAACATTTATTTCTTCGAATATTATATTTATATATTTACTAATTTATAGTATAAAAATTATTTTATAATTAATTCTAAGTTTTATATTTTTTCTATATTATATGGAACAATGGGATATATATTGGTTGCTAAAACTAAATAAATATGGTGCATGATAAAATAATCAATAATAACCTAACTTACAAAAATAATAAAAATAGCATCTAAATTAATTTTAATGTTAACAATTAAAAAAATGTAAATAATAAAAAACTATTTTACTCATATACTATAAATTTTTATAAGCCTTATTTATAAATATACAAGAATAAGTATAAAATTTTAAACTTTAAAAAAAATATTTTTAAGCATTGAAAAAATAATCAAACAACAATTAAATCTACTTAATTAACTTTTGTTTTAAAAGAATAAAAGAATATAAAAAATTTTAACTATTATACTTGAAAATAAATTAAATAATCTATGAAATATAAGAGGTAAAAAAAAACGAAAAAATAAAAAAATGCTAATAATTTCTTTGATTATTATTTTAATTAGCTAAAATACTAACAATCGCGAGAGGTATAAAAGTACTGATTATATATAAATTTTTATGAAGATTAATTTATTTTTAAAACCCCTATTGTGTCACATAGAAACACGATTTTTTTCATAAATATATTTTTTTCTCATATAATAATCATAATAATAAATTGAAAATTTAACTAGTTAATGCTCATACTAATTCCTATTACTAAATAAAATTACATTAAATTTTAATTATTATTTAATTATAAATACAGAACATCAAATTCCATCAGATTATCGAGTAATGAATATTTAAAAAAATTCTTATAAATCAGAAAAATTGAAATATTTTCTAAACTTATTAACCAATTTTTCCGAAACAATATAAAGCTTTGAAGGTATAAAAATACTATTTGTATGTAAAATTTTGAAAAGATTAGATCAGTTTTACTTTCATTATCAAATGCAATAGAAATTTGATTCTTTGATAAAAAATAATATAGTTAATTACTCCAAAAATATTATTTAATAACGACTGAAAATTTAACAAATTTATGCTGATAATTTATGTTACTATTGAGTAAATTTTCACTCTAAGTAGTAAGTTTTGAGTAATTGAGTAAATTTTCAACCTAAGATCCAAAAATAAGATTTTTTCGAACTAGCAAAAGAATGAAGCAAGCAATATTAATAAATAATACGTCAAATTGTATGTAATTAAAAGTTCTTTAAAACGAATATTATAAGCTTATTAAGCATTAAACTTGCCTGAATAAAACTGTTAAAAAACTAAAACTTAAAAACTAATTTTCTGAAATAAAACAAGAAAATCTTTGCAATTTAAAATTTATTATTGAACCGTCATACCACAGAATAAATTTATAAAATAAATTTTGAAACTTTATAATCGGTTCATATTTTCTCGAGTTACAGAGTTATATACATACATACACACACTCACACACACATACATACACAGTAGTGATAGAGAATCTTGTTTTGGGTTATTAATAATATTCGTTGCTAAAATATTAATATAAAATATGTTTATTATTTTTTGTTTTACAATCACAATAATTTCAATAAAAATTAATATATCATTTTGAAATTTTTTATAGAACTGTTTTTTGATTATTCATTTGATTAGATTTTAGTAGACTAAAATTCAATGATCTGTTTAAAAGATATTTCAAATTTAAATTTGTTGTTAAAAAATTTTAATTTTTTTTCCTATTTTTAATTCTAAAATCTACATTTTAATGTTATAATTGATATTAAATCAGATAGATTTGTTGTTATTCTTTAACCTAAAACAAGAAATATCACATTCTATAGAGACATTCAATTTGTATTTTAAAAAAAGTAACATTTTCTATATAAATTTATATTTTTTATATAAAATATCTTAATAGAATTTTAACCAGTTCTTTATTGAGATTAATATAACACATAACATATAACACAAATAAAGAGACAGACAAAAATAATAATGTTAAAAAATTATAATAAGAATAAAAATAAGGAATATGGTTCTTTTTTTGTGGTAAAAAAGGGAAAAATCGCTTCGCGACCATTAACAGGCTCCAGATCCCGCTCCCGAGGTCAGAGACATCGGGCTCGGGGCCATCACCCGCCCGTGAGTCGGCCAGAAGGCTGCCGTCAGTCAGGGCCGGAATGGGTGGGACCCATCGCGTCCGAGGCATCCGGCAGCGTCCGGCCAGCTAAATTCCCAGTTCCTTGATCCGCGGTTGATAAATCAGCCGAGGAGCGAGCAACTGTAAAATCCATCCTCTTCACCAAACCGGCCCGGGACTGTTGTGCACATTACTTCGGGCCGGCCGGCGTGTCTATGTCCTACGTGTCGGTCGTGTCTGTTTTGTCATATCGTCCTCTGTATCTTCACCCATCCGGGCTTCTCGTTGCTCCTCCGAGGCAGGTTTACCTTCGCCTCGATTTTCTCTTCGCCTCCTGTAGCGCTTGCCTGAAGACTTTGCCGGCCCCAGCGGCGTGTCTGCAGTTTGGGCCCGTTTCACCGCTTCTTTGCACAAGAAGCAGTGTGGGTCCTACCTGCAGGCCTCCTTGTGGTGGCCGGGCTCACCGCATTTGTAGCAGTGGGCAGACCGGTCCACTCCTTTACACTCCGTGCTGAGGTGCCCGTACCCGAGACACCTAAAACACCGCACCACGTTTGTACGCCTTCGTATGCGGCAGCTCATCATCCCGATTCGGATGTGACCCGCTGCGAGGAGCGTATCCGCCTCGATTATCGCCAGCGTCGCCTTCGTCAACTTAAGTCCTCTTCTGTTAGGTCCCATCAGCCTGACCGTCCTCTCCCGTGCTGTTGAGTCAAGCGCCCTGTCGAGGGCCTGCTCCACCTCGCCCACTTCGGTTAGAAAGTCAAGGTCCCTGAATTCCAGGGTAACCTTACCCCCGTACGCCCTAACCATGCCGATGCCGGCCACCGCTTTCTCTAAATTGGCCGCGAAGGCCCCTTGGTCGGAGTTCCTCGCCAGTCGGAGCAACACATCGATGATGCTGGCATAGGTCTGCCCTTTGGACACTTTCACTGTCATCGTCGTTGGCCTGGCATTCCTCCTGCTCCGTCCTGTACCTGCGGGTTTGGGGAAGGGGGGCCTTGTAGCCGGGGGCTCCTCTCTCCTCTGCCCGTCCTTTCTCGGCTTTTTTCGTGCCGTTGCCGCTTCTCCATCTTTTTTCTTCTCTTCCGGGCTGCTTCCTGGGCTCTTTGTCCTCTTCGGCTTCTGTGCAGAGAGGACAGCATCCCGTAGGAGCTGCCCCTGCATTCGGCTTCGTATCATCTTTTTGGCATTTCTAGCTTCTTCCGTGGTTTTCGGCCCTTCTTGGTATTCCTTCTCCAGTCGTGCCGCCTTTTCGTGTTTTTTCTTTATGAGCATGACCCACTCGTTCATGCTCTTCAAACCTTCCTTTATTGGTCTAGCGACGTTCTTCTGCACGCCGCAGGCTTCCAGCATCTTCCGTATCTCCTGTTCAGCTTGTAGGAACAACTCCGGTTATTCTTGGCGTATACTTACTATTTCCGCCCGTTCTTTCTTGCAGATGTCTATGTCCTGCGCGGTAGCGTTGCTGAACGCGCTGACGTAACTGCAGTCGCTCTTTGTGCTTGTCTCGCTGACCGTTCATGACCTAGAGGTCCCCGCTCCTTCCATCCTGGGCACTTGCAAAGCGCTCATCTCAGCTGTTTTGTTTTTTAGTTGTAGTTCTTTCATGTTGTTCCCACGAGTAGCTAGGGAAATGAAGGTCCACCGCCGCATGCCTGGGTAAGGCTGGTTACTCTGGGAGGTTGCCTAGTATCCCAGAGACACCGTTCCCGGCACCACTCCCCTGGTACCACGCTGTCCTGGGCACGGTTGTTAACACCTCGGCTTGGGGCCTGTATCCTAGACGTGGAGCCCATTACGGGGGTGCTACCATCCGAGCCAGATGGTCCCCGATTTTTTCGCTAGGTTCTGCTCCTAGTGCCAGAGCCTCTCGTTAGCCGCCTCTGTTACAGGGTTGCTGCAAGAGCATTGACGCGACAGAGAGCGTTGCCCGGTGAGCGCGTGCTAAGCGAACGTCAGAGGTTGGACTTTACCCTGAGAGGTGTGACCACAAGGGCCACCACTAACGAGTGGGCTCACCAAGGAATATGGTTACCTTTCATTTATATTTTCCATAAATTACTGATTTTTAAAAAGGTAAAATTTGAAATCCTTTAGTCGAAATTGGAGTCCGTTAAAAAGTTATAAATGGAAAGATGAAAGAATAAATATACTAGATTTTTGAAAAATAACCAATTCAAAGGTTTTTAAGATAAATAACAATAATGTTGTGACGATCTACGAACTGTTCAAATTAAGTATAGGATAGTGAAAACAAAGAAAGCATGAGAAAATATTCAAGCGAAAATATTCCGCTGCTTTCCTTTTTCGAAAACCCAAACAGGCAGACATTAACCTTTAGAGTGCCGGAAAACGTCTAGAGGCGTAAAAAAATTTTACTCATTATTTTTCATCTAAATTGCTTGAAAATTCATGTGTAGAGGTTATCGAACTGCCCTAGAATAATTCTGCACCCGACAACGGATTCGTGTTCAGAAGGCCAAAATACATCGAAAACCGAGTCGAAAACCATGTATGGCATTTCTGGGTCCGATAACTTTTTTGTGTAGACTGGCGTAATGGATAAAGAAACTCAAATTGTTAGCGTCCGGAATGTCTGGGATGATGTAGGCAAGGATCCGGAGAGAAATGACTAACCAGCGGTTAATATCAACGAGAACCTCTTTATTGTAGATTGGTATACACAAGGAGCGACCGGCCTAGTCGGTGGGCAGAGCGGAACTGAGGAGTGGCGGCAGCGGCGGCGCGGCGTCGATCGGCTGTGTAGATCCCTACACGTTCCCCTCTTTAAAAACGCACGGAGAAGTAAAGCTTCTTGATTTAAAATTACACAAAACAAGGGTTTACAAAAGAACGAAGTTTTACAAGGTAATCTTAAGAACTAACGTGAGAAACTATATCTAGGTACGCAATAAATCTCGTTCGCAGCGGGATTTATGGTGACGTTCTTGCGTGCAGTTTTCTTTGCGGGGTAAGTTTTTAACGCTGGTCTCAGGGTTGGTGGAGGCGCTTGCACGGGTTGGCTGCACGGGGCGGCGGGTTGGTTAGCAGGGCCTTGCGGCGATGTTGCGTAGTGAGGGTTGGGTTGGGTTCGGGTTGGGTTGGGTTCGGGTTGGGTTCGGGTTCGGGTTCGGGTTGGGTTGGTTTGGTTCGTTTGGAGTCGGCTGCTGCGGAGTAGACGATTTTGGAGTACTCGGAAAACAGTGTACAAGCAACGATCGAGTGATATGAGAATGGTTGTCGGGAGCTTTCACAGCAGTGTCAGCTGTCTGCTGCACAAGCGCAGGTATCGGGGCGGTCTCGGGTTCGAGGAGGAAGTGCGCTAATTTCAGCAACTCAGTCGACACGACCTTGGGATTGTCTTTGACTTCGATCTCGAAATCCAAATCGTTGATGCATTTGAGAATCTTGTGGGGGCCAGTGTAAGGGCGTTCGAGGGGCTTCTTGACTGAAGCTACGCGTAGGAATGCGTGCGTGCAGGTATGCAAATCCTTGAAAAAAAACGCACGGGGTTTGTATTTCTGAGCGACTGGAATCGGTCTAACCTTGCGCATGTGCTCGCGAAATTCTTCGAGAAAAATTTGTGGATCGGCGGTGAACTCTCCCTCGAGGAAGAATTCTCCGGGCATGCGCAAAACTGTGCTGTACACGTATTCTGCAGGGGAAGCACCGGTTCCTTCTCTAACGTGGATACGTAACCCAAGCAGGACGTTCGAAAGTCGGCGCACCCAATTCTCGTCATTATGGCACATGATAGCCGCTTTAACAGTACAGTGCCAGCGTTCTATCATGCCGTTCGCTTTAGGATGCCAAGCCGTTGTGCGGATGCGCTGACAGCCGATTAACGAGAGAAGTGCCTTGCTGAGTTGTGCCTTGAACTCGGAACCTTGGTCGGTCGTGATGCGCTCGGGAGCTCCGAATCTAGCCAACCAGTTGTCGTAAAAAGCGCGACTGACAGTTTGCGCTGTTTTGTCGGGGATCGGTACCGCTTCTGTCCAACGCGAAAAACGATCGATCATCGTAAGACAATAAACGAACCCTTCCGATGGTGTGAGTGGACCAACAAGGTCTAACTGCACGTGTTGGAAACGATCGTCAGGCGCGACGAATGGGGCAGGATTGTTTTTGACGTGCCGAGACACTTTCGATGCCTGACAGTCTAGGCCCATTTTGCACCATAGTTTAATGTCTTTGTGCATTCCAGGCCAGACGTAGCGTTGTCTGATGACCTGGTCTGTAACTTTCGGTCCGCCGTGAGCGAGCGAGTGGAACTGGTTGAACACGCGTTTACGCAGGGGCTTAGGGATGTAAGGTCGAAGTACGGTACCGAACTGATCGACGCATACACGGTTGTGGTCTTGACCCCACTTGAGAAAAATCAGTTTTAGAGAGTGGTTTTTATTGTTTTTTCGGAGCTCAGCGAGCTCGGGGTCTTCAATCTGTGCTTTCGCTAATTCGAGCATGTCGAGTTCGAGAGGCAGACGAACTGAGTCTACTCGGGAAAGACAGTCGGCCACGGCATTTTCAGAGCCAGCGATATGTTCGATATCGGTAGTGTATTGTGAGAGAAAACCGAGTTGACGCCGACGACGCGGAGACGCTTTATCGGAGCGTTGTGCGAAAGCATACACGATTGGCTTGTGATCAGTCACAATTTTGAACTTTCTTCCTTCGAGAGAGTCTCTGAAGTACTTGACCGCCTCATAAATCGCTGTTAACTCGCGGTCGCAAGTATCGTAATTGCGCTGGGCATTGCTGAATTTGCGCGAGAAAAAGGCTAAAGGTTTCCACGACCCATTGATGGACTGCTCGAGGCTTGCGCCCATGCCTTCGTTCGATGCGTCTGCTACGACGCGCGTATCTGCGTCAACCGAAGGATGGCTCAGCAGTGTTGCGTTCGCGAGATCGGACTTGACTTTTTCGAAAGCTCGCTCTGCTTCTGGAGTCCATGCAACAGGCCTCTGATCGTTTTTGCGCGCGTTACGAGTATATTCGTATAACGGTGCTTGCTCGGTAGCTGCCTTGGGAAGGTTACGACGATAAAAATTAATGAGGCTCAAAAACGAGCGGAGTGAGGAAATGGTTTGGGGCTTGGGAAAATCCACGATCGCGCGGACCATTTCGTCAGTGGGTTTCGAGCCTTCACTGTTGATCACGTGCGAAAGGAAGATCAACTCGCTTTTACCGAATTCGCACTTTGTGAGGTTGAGCTTCAGACCTGCAAGCTTTAATCGCTCCAAAACTGTGCGTAAATGTTTTTTATGCTCTTCAGCGTTGGCGGAAGAGATCAGAGTATCGTCGAGGTAAGTAAAGACAAAATCTAAACCTTCGAGAACCTGTTTAATGTACCGCTGAAATGACTGAACAGCATTGCGAAGGCCGAAAGGCATGAAAACGTACTCGAATAGTCCGAAAGGCGTAGTAACTGCCGTTTTAATAACGTCAGTAGGAGCGGCAGGTATTTGATAGTACGCGCGATGGAGGTCAAGCTTGGTAAAAATCGTTTTACCATGAAGATTCACGGAATAATCGTGCAGATGGGGAATGGGGAACTTGTCAGGCTGAGTAACCGCGTTCAGTCCACGATAATCACCGCAGATTCGCCATTTTCCGTCTTTTTTGCGCACCATGTGGATTGGGCTCGCCCAGGAGCTTTTAGAGCGTCGGCAGATGCCTTGTTTGATGAGTTCGTCAAATTCGGTTTGGGCGATTTTGTATTTTTCGGGGTCGAGGCGCCTGGCTCGTTGGGCGACAGGCGGTCCTGTGGTCTCGATATGGTGGAAAACTTCCTCTGAAGTTATGGGTTTTCCGGGCGTGGAGCTCGAAACCTCGGGGTACTGAGCGACGATTTTAGCAAATCTACAGTCACGGTCGAGGGCACTAACGGAAGAGATCACGTTACACGGTTTGAGGTAACCATCGCTGGAGACGTTTCTGATAGGATCGATCAGCCTACGATGACGGATGTCGACGACGATACCGTGGTGGTTGAGCAAATCGGCACCCACGATGGGAACCGTGACCGCTGCAACGAGAAAGTTCCAAACGACGGGTCGTTGCAGGCGCAGGTCGAGTGTCAGCGTTTTTTCGCCGTAGGTCTTAGTGGGGGTGTTATTCGCCGCGAACAGCTGTACGGTACCGGGTACTGCGTTTGACTTCGTGACCGGTATAAGCGAGATTTCCGCGCCAGTGTCAACGAGGAAATGCATACCGGAGGCACGATCGTGAATGTGGAAGCGTTTAGAAGAACCGTCCCCGCCCGCGGCTTCCACGCGGAGAGGCAGATATAGTTTTTTGACTCCCACGAGCACGGGGAGTAACATCTGCGAGCGTCCGAGCCATACTTTTTGTGGATACGGCAAAGTTCTGCGGTCTTTTCCGAATCGGGGGACTGCCGGCTATTCGCGCTCTGGGTGTCAAGTCGTCGCGACCGAGATCGTCCGCGGTTTGAGCGGTCGATGGTGGCTTGGAGTTTTGCGACTTGGGCCGTCAATTCAGTGATTTGCTTCTCGAGGCGATTGGGGGACGACGGAGCTTTTGAGTAGTTGACGGCTGCGACGTAACCAGGGTCGGTTTCTGCGGTCTCTGCATACTTATCGGCCATCGTGCCTAATGTATCAAGGTCAGTGACGTTTGACACAGCTAAAGCAGCGCGACAAGGAGCCGGAAGCTGCTTGAGAAAAACGGAGCGAATGATGTCATCGCTTGCGCCCGTGTTCAACGCCTTCAATCGCGTGATAATAAGCGATGGCTTGCCGGTCGTGGGAACTTGGCCTTTCACCATACGACGTAAACGGGTTTCGGCGGATGAGCTGTAGGCTGCCACGAGCTTTTGCTTTACGAGCGCGTAAAGGTCTGCCGGTCGTGGGTCTTGCGCGAGGAGTCCGGAGATAACCTGCAGTGCCTCGATGTCGAGCTTTTCAGCGATGAAGTCGGCTTTGGTGGCAGACGCGGTAATACCTGCGTTGCGCAAGGTTATCTCGGCTTGCAAGAACCATGTGCTCGGGTCCTCGCGTGAAAATGCAGAAATTTTTGGTACGCGATACGTCGCGTAAATCGCTGGTGCGTTTGCGTTGGCGGGGGCCGGAGGCGGTGGCTGTTGAACGGCGCGTAAGGCTGTGATGGTTTCTCGAGCCTCGGTCAATTGCGCCTGCAAATTGTCGAAGTGCTCTTGTGTTGGTGCTTCGGCCATTTCGGAAAGGAGAGAGAAAATCGCAAAATCGGGGGTGGCCCGGGACTGCCAGTGGGCCCGCGACCTAGAGAACGCCGATGCGTGTGAGTGGCTCACAAGTTGCCCTTAGTGCGCTCACAGACGCCTCACAATGACGCAAACTATTGTTTGTCCATCACACGCCGCCGCGACCGCGAACTATTCTCTCCTTTTTACGCACGCGTGAAAAAAGAAAAAAGATTTTTCGATTCGCTTAATCGAGAACAAATTGCTATTTTTTAAAGATCGCAGAAAAGTTTTAATTTTTGAGAAAATTCAATTTCAACTTTTTGTTTTTCAAAAAAAGAAAGAAACGTAATCTCGGTAAAAAACTAAATTAAAAATACTCAAATTCGCAGAATTGGTATGTAAGGTGATCCGGAATGCGCGTAACCGTCGTTTGATTCTCGGAATCCAATGTTTACGCGGGATCTGAAAACGTTCGCGCGCGTTTTTCGCTAAACGCCTGTATGTGCGTGTTTGTAATTCGATACTCGCGACACGTATGTACCTTCGCTTATTTTTAAGTCGATGTCCTTGGAGACGATGTCCGATGCTCGCTGTTGCTGCTGGTCTGCGGTGATGCTCAACTCGCCGAGGATGCAATCGGTTCGGCTGCAATGACGAATTGTTGACGAGAATTGACGTCACGCCGCTCAACTCCTTGGGTATCGACTTCGCGTCGTGAATACCCTCTTCGAGTGCTGACTTCACGCCAGGAACACCCTCTTCGGGAAGTGGCTTCGCGCCGGCCTTTCGCAGTTGCTCCGTGAAAAACTTTTGCTAGCAATCGCGGCTTTTTGCGTGTCGGTAATCGGAAAAGCGAGCACGATCCTGTTCGTGCACGCCTCGCTCAAAGAGAATTTACGATTCTCCCGGTCCTTTGTGTCTCGAGGAATTTGGTTGCGCTCGAGAATTGTTGCAGAAGTTGGGTTTTCTTGCAGTCGGGGTCACCAATGTTAGCGTCCGGGACATCTGGATGATGTAGACAGGATCTGGAGAGAAATAACCAACCAGCGGTTTATATCAGTCAGAATTTCTTTATTGTAGATTGGTACAAAAGGTGCGACCGGCCTAGTCGGTGGGCAGAGCGGAACTAAGGAGTGGCGGCAGCGCAGCGGTAGC
>UELU01137827.1:0-43975 GCA_900490025.1 Megastigmus dorsalis | reverse complement strand
CACACACACACACACACACACGCCTCGAGCTTCTTCGCCTCTCATATGTGTATATATCCTTATACTTGACGCATTGTCTCTGCATAAGAGAGAAGCCGCCCCTACTCTCTCTCTCTCTCCTCCTCTTCCTCCTCTTCTCTTTCCTCGTCGTCTCCCGTTCATTCACGCCGCAACTTTTGCGGCCATGACTCCGCGCGCGAGAGCCGCATGCCCTGCACGCATGTGTGCATACACGCACGATGCACACACACACCTGTTCGTTTCTGGCCTCCCCCTTGCGCGCCTCTTTTTTATACGCACCTATACGTCCTCTCTTTCTCTATATTACTTATACACTTCTCGAACTGAAGCACCGTTTTTTTTTCTTCTCTTTCTCCTTCCTTTACTGCGTTTACTCTCTCTCTCTTTCTCTCTCTCCTCTTGTCCTCAGTTTGCCCCTGCCATGCATACTTCTCTGCGTGACCCTTTCTTCTTGACTATACATATTTGTGTATATATATAGTCACTTGCGCACGTACGAGCTCGCCGCGTATTAGCTTTTTCGACGGGATGTGCACTTTAAATTTTCGATGCGCTACCTACATATGTGTATAGGTATACACGGACCCGCGTATACCGGATAAATTTGGGTGCGTGATGGGCGAGAGATGTGACGCTTTTTCCCTTTCTCTCATCTCCTTTGTTGTTTGTGCTGCTGCTGCTGTATAGCTGTATATCTATGTGTGTGTGTGTGTGTGTGTGTGTGTGTGTGCGGTGGTACAGCGCGTATTGTGCTGTCGGTGAATATAGAAGTCGCAGTCGCGCGCACACGCGAGGATATACCTGTTGATTTTCGGTGGGCCAGTTTGGCTTGCGTGCATCGTCGCTATATATATATATACTGTTTTTGAGTTAGCGCGTGACTGACTTGTGCAGGGTCTGTTTGCAGAGGGAACTTATTGGGTTTACTTTATGATTAATAATAGGTACTCGATGGTATTCCCTTTGAAAAACAATCATACGGAAGTCGTAAATCCATGTGGATTTAAATGTATTGTAATCGTATACACTCAATATATGGATTTTCACGATGGAAATGGATTATTATGTAGAAATTCTGGAACCCTGCATGTATGAAAATCAATCAAATCAGAAAATTGAATAAATAAAAGAAAAATAAATTTTCTTTCTGATAACTGCAGAACAAACACAAGTCCACGCAGCAATTGCGACTTGATTTTCATGATGTTCAAATGAAATACTAATGATTGGATTGTCAACCTTATTCAAATAAATATGGTACCATCCGTAAAATGAAGAAACAGAAAAAAACTGATTCTAATCCGTGCAAATCGCTTGAAAATTAAAGTTCGCACGATTTTACTAGACACAAATGTGAATCAGACTGTTATTACGTATAAAATTATCATATCGCACGCAGTACCTCGAGAAATAGCGTATATAGTAACGCAAGCGCTTTATTATCGCAATTTTAATTTGCACTCCAACAATTCTCGAGCTTTTATAAAAAGAGCTTTGAATTTCTCTACAGCTTTACTCCACTCCACCTTCGCATATTCCGTGACCCATACAATGGCGCATAGATCAAACAAATTCCAGGTTATTTTCTTGTACAAACATCGTATCGCCGCTATATAATATGCATAGAAGAAGCAAAAAGTAGGATAAACTCGCGACGGCAACGACGGCTTTGCTCTGATTTTGAGGCGCCCACGTGCACTCGCTCCGCTCGATTACGTTTCTTTCGAGCCTCTCCTATTCATTCTTTCCTACATATACAAACACACACACACACACATCCACACACACGCACAATGAGCCTCGATATACGGCTGTATTATAATAAGGTCTCGCTCGGAAGTTAATAAGATCATGGAAAACCGTCGAGCCAAAGTAATTTAAAGCGTATAAATTATCGCAAGTTGTCGTAAAATCATGTGTAAGCCGAGTTAAAAATAAACCAGATCCTTAAAAGTGCTTATTAATTCAATTGCGATCGAGCCTCGCGAGTAGCGACGTATCATCTGATTTACTCGAATACTCATCACTGCCGCACAGTTCAATAACGAACGTCTTTGAACTTATTTTTTTTTTATATAGGTGTATATACCTTGCGTTACATGCATTCATTGTGCGTATAGCAATCGGTAATTGATCCGCACCAAGTCCTGGAAATAAAAGTGTAATTCGAGCGGATGGCTCTGCACTGCCGCGGACGCTAAAAATAGCCCATCGCGTGTAATTATCGGAGCTTTGCTGCATGCACCGCGCGTCTCGCTATTATATATACAATATACATCTATGTATAAGTTTGCGAGCGGCTAAAGTTATTGGTAATCGCGCAGTCGATAAAAGAAAAAAAAAAAGAAAATAAAGGATTTCCGACACGAACCAGCTCCGCGATTGCAGAACTCGCGAGCGAGCGCGCCTTTTCAATAAATTCGCGCGAATGCACAAGAGCACCGCTCTATATATCTATACCTATATAGGTATAGGTATACTCGCGAGTCGCGGCAGTGCCGAGCGAGAAATGACCGAACGCGGCTAATAGAATAATTTTGCAACCCGATAGCCGAAACATTGCCCTTGATTATATGCGAGCCGCGTTGCGTAAGCTGCCCCGTAAGCTGCGCTACAGCGAATCAATTTCTCTGGAGGAGTGAGAGAGACAGAAAGAGATAGACTGTGCCACTCTCTGAGGCTGCGCTGCACAGGTGCGGTGAAAAAAAGGAGCGCGCGGAATTCTGCGCGACGAATTATCGCCAATTTGACGTGTACACATATATGTTTAGATACGTGCACTGATACCTATACGGTAATTGTAATATCTAAACGAATGCTGTTTAGAAGAACTATAATGGTTTGTTACACGTACGCAAATTTTGTAAATACAACAAGCTAACGCAGTAGAATTTATGGAATATTTACTGTAAGTATCCACCTTTGGTAGCAAATTATTTCAAAGTTTTATCGATAACAATTAGCCTGATGGTTATAAGATCGTTATACACTGAAACGTTCAAGCATGCAATGAAACATTTTGGCGAAAAATATTAAAAATAGCGAAAACATGATCCGTGTCCACAATATAAACCCTAAAGATCTTGAAAAATCTCATAAGCCAAATCGTTCGGAAGTTATTCGCATTTAGAAAGTGAAATTGATTTGTAGCTACATTCATATATACATACTGCTGTATTTCACGCGCTTGCAGTACTCATGCGTATACATATATAATCGTATATATTCATGATTGCAATTCACATAGACTTTTCAAATATATATTAATTTCTCCTCAAATTTCCCGGTGAAGCTCGTTTCACATGTGGCTACATTGATTACGTGTAAATGAAATTGCGTCTGTAATATTTGAATGATTTTTCGTTTTAACGATTATTACTTTTACTCGAATGAAACAATAACGCTTCGATTAGAATTTTTACTTTATTTAGAACAGAACATTCGATTCATAGAATGACTTTTTCACTATTACCTATATATATATATATATAGTTATTTTCGAAATAAAATTAAAGCAAACGTCCAAAATAAAAAAATGCTGCGATTTCTATATCTCGCTCTTAGGGTAACGCTCTTAAAAGTTCTCTTTACGTTTCGTTGATCCTTGGAAATGAAAGGTGCGAAGTAATTAAGGTTTTCGTTTAGCCGCATGTGTAGGATACACATACCGACCGCACTTTTACAACCTGTTTCGTAAGATTTGTTTGCTGTGGCTCAAGACTGAAGACAATTTCCTCGAACAACGATTTTTTTCTCTTTTATTTATTTTTTCGCACAATATAATATTTGGTTTATAATAAAAGCTTATTATTTACTGCGTTTGAATGTTAACAATAGCGAATGCAATTCTTGATTGTAATCCGAATATTTCTAATTTTCAATCTTTTAAGAATTATATATAAAAATGTGTAATTACATTCAGTTGTATTTATGTTTAAATTTTTTAAGGATTTAAATAAAAAATTACTATTTATATATTAATTTTCTAGAATAATGATATTTTTGTTATTGCGTAATAAGAGTGTGCATCCGTTTGTTATATAAATAATAAGTAATTAAAACTTTAACAAATAAAAATTAAATGGATAAAATATCATATTAAAAAATCAATTGCTATTGTGTCAAGGAAAGGATATAATAGAAAAATAGAAGAATTACTAGTCCTTTTAAAAATTTATTATCATTCTTAAAAAAATAGTTCGCAAAATTAGATTTTCAAATTTTAACACGATTTGAACTTTCATCACTATCCTATAAGCTCTCATTGCAAATAAATACAAATAAATTACAAGGATAGACTTAACAAGTTACAAGTTCGTTGAGCGATATCAGGCGAAATTACATTTACATCAACAATAATTGTTTATAATAAACCTCAAAATGCCTAAACTTAAAATTATAAAAATGCATAATAATAACCACAACTCTTTTGTTCAAGGGCAAATATAAATAATCGGCTGCATTATAACACACGTTCCAACTTATACGTTATTTTACATATTACTATGTTAAAAAATATTGTATACATAATCACAAAACTATTGGTCTTATACGCATTACGGTCTATAATAAGAATGCACTAGTATAAAGCTGTCCAAATGTACAATTAACATGATGGCCACCAAATTATCGGATTGAAATTGACTGGCTTGTACACAATTTTTTCTAGATCAAATGTAACTTTCTCAAGTCTTAATTTAGGATAGATATATATTATAAATGGAAGTAAACTTTGATCCCGAATATTCGCAAGAACTATTGAGAAACAATAATCAATTTTTAAACCAACAAAATGTACATACTTTCAAAAACACATTCTAATAAATAAAACAAAGCTTGTACTTTGGCTTATTTTTTATAAGAGTGATATTTTATGTATACTGATAAATTCAAAATCTCATTAATCTGTTAAAGATTAAGTAGGTTTATTAAGCAGAGTTACTGTTAATTTAAAGTAGCAATAATTGAATGTAAGAGATTATTTAAATACCAGCTTTACTAAATACACAGTATAAGCTCAGTGTCTATTATTTATGAACAGTTAGCTGATTTTCTTAACATTTTCGAATAATAGTATTGAAAATGTTATTTTTTCTAGAAAAAAATAGTTTATATAGCAAAAAATCTGTAAAGTAATTACCAAAATAATTCGATCATTTCAATTTATGTAATTTCAAAGAATATAAAAATACTTAAATGAAAAGAAATAATGAAAACAGAAACACTACAGTTTTTAACTACATTCAATATGTAAACATATATTCCTATACTTCACAACAGTTTCATAAAATAGAAACATATATTCTTTTACAATTATACTTTTTACATTCTTTTCAAATACATTTTACTTGGTAAGATGCTCAAATTTCTTAATAACAGAAATGCTTGACTTTATCTTCATGTATCGAGATTAAAACTTCGATATTCTTAAAACTTTTTGGCTTACAAATTCCTTATGAACCTAAATGAATTATTTATTGATATCTCTAATTCGGATTTAGCATAATGTTTTTCTTGGACGGTGTCAATTCTTAGAATAAAAAATCTAAACCGACACGTAATTTTCTTTGAAATTTTAAAATAAATCAAATTAGAAAAAGTTATAACTTTTCAAAATTCCTTTGATGACATAAGAGACCGTATCGTAATTACCTTCAAAGGATACCGCATATGTAGTGTGACGTCACTTGATCGTCTGTATTTTCTTTGATTATATTTAGGTACAAAATTTTTTCAAAAATAATAAAATTTCACAAAGAACTGTGATCTATCAGAAAATGCCCTTTAAAAAAGTTATATTAAAACCGAATTCAGTTAATATGTTATTTACTCTAATAAAATATAACAAATCAATTCCAACTTTAAAAAAATTAAATATTCATTTTAATTATTTATATCATTTATTAAAAACGTAATATCATTAACCATATTTCTACTTTTTTGCGACAAAATTTGTAGAAATTTCATAATAATTAATATATACATGTATATACATATATACATATATATGTATATATTATAAAGAAATTCAAGTCTTTCAGGTTATTAAGAAACAAGAATCTAAATTTTATTTTCACAGTCTCCATTTGTAACTGGATAAATCTTTTTAACAAATTTGGTTCAGACTTCTTAGGTCAAGTGACCACCATTAGTAATATACCTCTAGTAAGGAGCGAAAAGAAGTAAAAGGTATAGTGTTGACGGAGACGTCACTTGATCATCACCAACCAAATCAGTCTGGAGCCGTAAGTAGGCTCTGAGCGTCGATCATGCTTTCATTCATAATAAAGGAGGTATTAATAATAGGCGTGCTAACGGTGTTGCCAGATTTCTTGTTACTAAACGGGTAGAAGCTGTTGATATTCATCTGCAACAGGTACGTGGATATCTTGTCTACAGGTGAAGCGGACGAGCCATCGCCGGCATTTACGTCCATTTGAAGCTGTGCAACGTCGTTCTGCAAAAGCCTCGCGTACATTTCAATTTGACTCCGACCGCCGTTATTAATGACCAAATGAGGTATCCAACGGAAATAGCACTGAGACCAGATTTCCAGGCAGGGTATCGTATGAAAGGGTTTGAGAAAGTTTGACTTTGATTTTGGAGGCTCTGGCTTGTCTTGGTCGTCTAGAAAGGTAGGCGCGTTGTAGAGTGGATTATGGAACAGCAGGATGTCCTGGTCGCTGAACTGCTCCCGCCAGTCCCATACACTTCGCAGCACGAGACGAGTATTTGGATCCTTAAAATTAATTGTGACTTTTAATTATTCATATAATAGACAAAAGCAAAAAATATATTATGCACAATTATGTATGAAACGAGATTATGCTGGTTATAAAAGTAATTTTCATACTTACAGTAGCTGCCTTAATACGGTCTCTTTCACAATTAAATATGAATGTTTCGAATATCGAAACATGAGCTGTATCCCATAATGTTGTTAAATACGTTTCTGTAAATTCAAACTCAGCAGGAAATTGTTGACATAGTTGCCAAATACAGTCCAGGTACAGAAGAAATAGGGGTGACTGAAAGATACATTTTACACATTTAACATCTATAACTTTGTATATCATTTTGTGTTTAAATAATATAATTACCTTTTCTGAACCATCATTTTTCAGATGACCAAGACGATCACAAAAGGGATGCCCTGCCGCAACCCATTCTTTTTGTAACAGAGTTTGGAACCCTGTTATGGTTCGGAAATATGGATCTAACAATAATTGCACCAAACTTGAAATTATACAACACATATCTCTACCAGCCCCTTCTATACGTAAAAGAAAAATTAGTATTATAAATTTTAAATGATTTGTAAAGATATACTAAACTATTTATTTTACCTTGTAATATAACAGGGACTCCATTATTTAGATGTTCACTAGCCTCTACAGATTTTTGTAAGCAATATGACACATATTTTAACCACTTTGTACTTTCCAATAGAGAATAAAAATTATTTTCTTGTATCAAAAATTGCCTAACACTCTCTAAAATATAAACAAAAAAATTATTTTTGCACTATTTTCTCTTTATTTTAAAAATGAAAATGGTAAAAAAATAATTACCTGGAGAACATAAATGAACGAATTTCGAGAAGCTCAAAGCAACAGCCTTGATACTAATATCTTTATTCAATTCGATAATTACTGGTTGTAATTTTCGAGGATGATTCTTACGTATATTTTCTAGCATAATATTTTCTTGTGTTCTTTCTGTGATACTTGGATAGAGTTCAGACATTTTAACTAATGCAGCACCTTGTTCATTCGACCAAGACCAAACTGGTGGTCGACTTCCTTGAAAGTGCTGAGCTACTTTAACTAATTGACTATCAGTCACTGATGCCGGAACAATTATAAACTCTGATAAACTATAGCAATAAATAATAATTAAAATTTTAGTTTCGGAATGTATGTTAACCCTTTGCGGCATGGTGGCTAATATATTAGCCACCTAAATATGCTTTCAATTTAAAGTTTATCAGAGACAATATCACACTTTTTTGCCCGTTTCTTTTAATTTCATTTGAGCAGGCTAGTTTTTTTTATTTCGATTTGTTGTATTTAATAAATAAACAAATAAAAAAAGGCCATTTTCATCGAAACATTTAGGCCGCAAAGGGTTAAAAACATAACACATAAAATAGTTATATTACATAATAAATTTGAAATTCGTCGATTATACTTTAAAAAAATTACCTGGGACAAATTTGAAACTCTCTATTCACAGTAGATAAACGCCAACCTTTTTTTAAATGCATACCTCTACTATATGTACGATCTAATTCATTTTGCCAGTCAGTAATACTACGAAATAGCTGCACTTCTTTATCTATACTACTATAATAAGGCTCACTAAAAAAAAGTTTTAGATATGTATATGTATGTATATAAATAACTATATAAAAATAATAATTAATACTTACTTATACTCATAAGCAAAAAGCAGATGATGTTTTGTAGGAAAGGCGTGGTGAAGCAAAGCATTTAATATATTTTTTCCATCTCCAATTGGTGAAAATTTAAAAGAGAATGACCATGTCCTCATATTCTATACATACATATTAGTATTATGAAATGATCTAGTGAATACCACAAATTTAAAAAAGTTACTTTAAAACCGTTTACTCACCTTACATATTATAAAAATTCCTTTAACTTTTGATGGGACTATTGTTCCTGGCACAAGTTTCCGCTTTTTGTCCCCTATTATCAAATAAATGGTATCAATATTTGATAGACATGTATCCGTGTATCCATATAAATTATTTTGCTGATAAATGTCCTAAAATATAAAGAAATAAATTTTGTAGATTGTAAAAAACATTGTATTTAATGGACTAAATTTTGAAAAATTTAAATTTTCCTAAAGAAGATTCTACTACTTACATCAACATTATCGTCAGCAGTAACAAATGTGAGTTTAAAATTAGTGACTGACAATACTCCTGACATACCATGTTTTGATTCACTAACTGGTTCAAACATAAGGACATTTTGAGCCTTAGCAACAACAGCCTCTCCTGGTAATAGTTTAATACTACTTTCATTTATTGAATTTCGTCTACTCAATCCTAAATTCTGTAAAAACACAAGTAGGTAATATTATTTTTTACGATTATTTATAATATTGTAATTATATAAGTAATAATTATAAGTAAGTTAGTAAATTTCAAATATAAGAGTATAAATAAATTTGAAAACATTAATCGCTAAAGCATAGTAATATTTCTTCAATCATTAATTCTATTTTTTATTGTAAAATTTCAGTTTGAATTAATTACTGTTAACTCAAGGTTTACAAGTATTATCCAATAAGACTTATCATTAAGAAGTTATTGGTTCAATTACTTTCCTTTGAGTAGAAAATTTTCTTGTCTTGCGAAAAGCTATATTTTTAAGCAGCATTATTTGTTTACAAAAATTTTAATATCAGTGTCCTATTATAATTTTTTATAATTTTTAATAATTTAGATATACATTTATCATTTAAACTAATAGTAGAAAGTAAGGATAACAATACTCTTCACATTCACAAAATTTATTACTTGATAATCAGTTTATTATACTTTTAGTTCATAAACACATTTAATATAAAAATAATGGAGTATTACTGAGTAAACAAATGCTCAGAATAAAAAGTAGGTAGCTATACAAAAAGCTGGATAATAATTCCACGGAGAAACATTATAATCTGTCTGAATTATAAATTTTGTACAATTATGCACGAAAGCAGATCTTGAAGGGCATAGAAAATGAATATAATTAAAAGTAGTTCAATGAGAAACCACTTAAGTTCAATTACCTGCATTTCATGTTCCTCGAAGCCGACATAACTTATGAAATTGTTGCAACTCTTGCTTTCCATAGCGGAGAGAGTAAGGACTTTCCTGCATTCGGTATAGATTTTTTTCAAATTTGCAAGAATCGTAAAAATTGGGAAAAAAGTGTGGTCGAGCAGAAACTACTTGCGCTCCTTTGATTTATAAAAAATAGTGATGTTGAGCACAAAAATATCGTTCTAAGAGTAAGAGACAGATGAAGAATTCGTGTGTCGAAACTCGAAACGTCACTTGGTAAACAATTAATGTTGCTGTTCCGCTTGAGTTTTCCAAAAACAGATGTAAAGATTTTCTTCCACTTCGAAGACAGCAAGTAAACTTACAAACTTCAAGGACGAGACTTATTGTTGAGTAATATGTAAACAATTAAATAACAAAATCTTTGGTGTAATTTATACACAAAGTCAACACTCAACAGTGACAATTTGTAGTGGGATGGACTGGATTGGACACGGAAAACTAACCTTAACTTGTAAGGAATCTGATTCTGACAGAAACCTTCAGGTGGCAGTGTGACACTGGAAAAAGATTTTGTAAATTGTATATATAGGAGGATACAAAGTATCGTCATCTATATTCGTTGGTATCGTTTTATCCACTATTTGACTATTGTCTATTTTAAGGGTAATAGCACTAATAGCTATATTAGTTTTAAGATAATTCCTTTATTTAGTATGATATTATTATTGTATCCTTGCGATCTCATAGTCAAATTGATATATATATATATATATATAAAAAATAAGAAAATATAGAAATCTGATAGATTATAATTTATTTTTTTCCTTTACTTACAATTCATTTAACATGTATTATTAATTTAGTTACTAAATAGTTAATTATGTGTAATATAATAACTATAAAATTATAAAAATTTAATCATAATCACATGATTATAATTAATTATATATGCATATGTATGTCAAATTTGCATTTATGTAATATGTACATACACGTATGTACAATTCACTATTTAAAATATAAACAATAATAAATATCCTTTGAAATCGATTACATAAAGTCAACATAAAGTCTATCTTTAAAAGGAAGTATCATTAAAATATTGTATAATTGCATATATTAAAAAGCATTGAAAGTATGCTCACAGCATTTTTTTATAAAATATCCTTTAAATTTATTTAAAATATTTTAATTTCATTGAACATTTGACTTCCATATTATAATTACTTCTAATATTATGATTTAAGTTACGTATAAAATCTTCAAAGAATGATGCTTTTGTAGGGTCACTTGAAATATTTTCATTCATTTCATTTGAAATTTTGTTCTTATTAACATAATAATGTTTTTCTTTACATTCTTCGTATTTCTTATATTCATTATAATGATTTTCAGGAAACTTATTGTATTTTTCAGGGTAAAAGCTGTATTGATCTTCATCACTATCTTGATCAATATTTTCATTTATTTCAGGCTGAAATTCGTAAGCTGGAAAATCATTTTTAATCTGATGTAGTTGTTCAATTTCTTCCCCAAAAATAGAAGTTACTGATATATTTGAGCTTCCGTCACTAATATTACATGGAATATGCTCTGGAGGTGATGGTCTAAAGCGAACAATTGTACTATGCAAAGGGGTGCTTGAATACAATGGACTTGTAATTGTAGATGAAATACTTTTGTTATCAATCATTGAATGGCATGTTGCAGTATTAGATCTATAAATTAAAAATCAATATATGTATAGTTGCAACAGCAATTCTAGTAGATATTAGTATTAAATGCTAGTTCTACAAAATATTCAGTTAATATACAATATACATATATTTTAATCTATAATGTACATAAATTAATTACCTTATGCTTTTGCATGAAAATGGTACAGTAAAATCTGTGTCAGCACCATTATCTAACCAGTTATGAATCTGTTTTGGAGTATACATTTTGTTTGATTTTGGTGAACATTTTTTATTAACCCAATTGGGATTTACAGGTAAATCAAATACTGGAGTATATGTTTCTGTAGTTTTCCATTTTGGATAAATTTTTATTGTACTCCGATTTTTTAAAGGTACATTAGTACAAATTTCAGTTTCAGTTTTATTGATTTTAGTACTTGTATCGTTTGTTGAAATCGTTTTTTCTGACTCCTTAGTTTCTAACAAACTTTTTTTAAATTTATTCATCACATTAATCGTATCTTCTATTACTTTAGATTTTCTTTTTCTGGGTTTAGGTGCCTCGAAAATATCGTCTATATTTTTAAAAAAAGGGAATTTTTTCCTAAATGAAATATATGCTTATTTTAGTAAAATTAAAATTTTTTAATAATTATTCATCTGTATGAATATCTACACTTAAAATTTTAAAACATGTTTTTTTTTAATATTTATGTACAATACATATTATTTATGAACCGTTCATTAAAGTAAAATGAACAAATGTTAAGTATTAATTAAGTGTAACATCAAATTTACTTAAATTCTTTCTGGATTTCAAATTCTTCTCGTGCTTTGAGCAAAATATTGTCGAAAATTTCATCACTATCGTCAACATCTTCGCCGAATATTGACTCAAATTCTGCATCCGACATCGGTTGAGTATTATTTGCATTTGTAGGGTCCTGCGATTGAGTATAGATTTTTTTTAAATTTGTTCTAAGGAAATTTCTTATGTAGTTTCTTTTAGATTCCTCGTCCATATTAGGAACTTTATCCTGAGTTCCTGATGTGCTAGCCATTTCAACTAAAAAGAACTATTACTTTTGTAAATACTTTTTCAAAAATAATTTATATTAAAATTAATTCCGTTTTATTTTTACCTGTAGTACTTTGATGTTCCTATAGGTAATTAAAAAGTTAGCTAAAGTTTGCTTTAGCAGCTCACAGCTCACCGTTATAAATTTTTCTTATGTCTATATTTTCTTTACAAAGCCGTTACCTATAGGTATATATACTTTTATATTAAAAATGTTCTCTCAACATTCAAATTTAAAAGAGTTCCTTTTTGATTTTTGAATTTTGATTCGTCAGAATCCACGCAATCGAAGAGACAGGGGAGATCACGTGGTTATCTGTTCAACTTCATCTTCCTCTTTCATCATTCAGGCAAAACTTAACCTCAAGCCGGTTCTCGAGAGTTCGACGTGATTTTTCGGCTGTGAATGCTGTGCATTCAATAGTAGAGAAGAAAAAAGACAATTCAATGCAAAATGCGTCTTTTTATGGGCTCGTTAAATGTTAAATTGTTGCCTGTCTTTCGACATCGAGTGTTTGTTACTCGGTCGTTCTACAAAAATCATCGACCGAATGAACGTTCGGTTTTGGCTCAACAATTAAATTCGGACCAAACTCGTCTTCCAATTTTGGGCTTAATCCGAGGAAACCTTAGAGAATTTCGACCAAGTGCTGGTGCTATAACAATCAGGAACTTTTCTACCCGAGGTCCTTCTGACAAGGATCCACCAGGGTTTGTATATTTTGGAAAATTTGCTTTTGTTTCTCTGGTTTATACTTTTACTTTTATTCAATATTTTCTATAATTTATACAGATAGTTCAATTATATGCAGATAATATTAAATTTTAATGAATTATTTAAATTAAATAATGACTTTATTTGCTAACCATAAGTATTTTATTATGTCTGACTACAAAAATTAAATTTTTGAGCATCATGTTCTTCAATTTATAGTCTTGTGGTTTTTATATTTATTTTACGGTAATTCGTTATAAAATATTTGAATCAAAAAATTACTTTTTAATTATTATTAATTTTTTTAGTCATTATAATCAACATTTTCGATATAATCAATGGATTGATACATTTATATACTGGAAATATATTTCCACTGTTTTCCACTGTTCTTGATTTTATTGAAAATAAATATAATTTTTCATATAGAGAACATGATGTTGATGGTCCACCAGAGGATTATCCAACAGCTTTGCCAGCAACGGTTGTTGTTCCAGAAGTATGGCCAAACGTTCCTGTCATAGCTATTTCTCGAAATCCAGTTTTTCCAAGATTCATTAAATTGATCGAGCTGAGTAATCCTATACTCATGGACTTAATAAGGCGAAAAGTTAAATTAAACCAACCTTATGTAGGCATTTTTTTAAAAAAGAATGAAGAGTAAGTTTTAATTTTAATGATATAATTATTAAACTATTCAGATTCTATTTTACTTTCATTATTATTCAGAAGTGAATCTGATCTTGTGGAAAAAGTGGATGATGTTTATTCAATTGGAACGTTTGCTCAAATCCATGAGGTACAAGATCTGGGAGATCGGCTGAGGCTTGTGGTAATGGCTCATAGACGAATCAAAATAGTAGGTCAAATTATTGAAGACATTACTCCAAAGACAGCACCTGGTAACATTTTTGATAATATTATAATTTTATGAATTGAAGTATTACTATCAAAAAGGATAGCGTCTCTTAAGCGGATAATTTATGAACAAAGTAATGTGAATTCAGGAATTTAAAATTACTTTCGTAGTTAATTGTTTATAATTATTAAAAAAAGTTTCAAAATTTTTAAAATGCAATGTTAAAATAATAAGTAATACATTATTGCATTTAAAACAATTTTAAGTTATGAATTGACTCCGGAAGAAATTTTTAAGATTTTCATGTAACATTGTTGTATTATTTTGTATTGGCGTGTCTTTCCGTTAGAGACAGATGAGATGACATTGACGTTTCCTCTATTAAATACAACAATTAACGTCCCTGTAGACGAAGCTATGGCTGGTGGAAAGAAAAATCGTCGAGAACTTAGAAGAAAGAAGGTGGAAGGTAAAATTCAAGAACAAGTTGAAAAAGTGGATAAAACTAGTACTACAGTTGTGGATAAGAAACCTGCTGAAACCTCTCCTACAGAATCCACTAAGCAAGTGGAGCCTGAATCTCAGAAAGATTCATCTCAGTCTTTACTTATGGTGGAAGTAGTAAATGTGACCCATGAAAAGTTTAAGCAAACTGAAGAAATAAAAGTAAGTTGATTAACAGATCTCGTAATTTGTTCTATGAAAGCCACTTTATTCTGATTAGTTAAATAATTAATAGACAGTAAGAATAGATAATTTTTAGAGATTTAAAATTTTTAATAATTGACTTAGGCTTTAACTCAAGAGTTAATCAAAACTATTAGAGACATTATAAGTATGAATTCATTATATCGAGAATCATTGCAACAAATGCTGCATCAAGGGCAAAGGGTTGTTGACAATCCAGTATATTTAAGTGATCTTGGAGCTGCACTGACTGGAGCCGATGCACAAGAATTGCAACAAGTATTAGAAGAAATGGATGTAAGCTTTATATTAAATTTTTAAACTTATAGTTCTTTCTTCTTTGTTTTACTTATTATAAATAACTATTTTTTTACATGTACAGATAACTAAAAGATTGCGATTATCATTGGCACTTTTGAAAAAAGAGTATGAATTAAGTAAATTACAACAAAAAATAGGACGAGAAGTTGAAGAAAAAGTGAAACAACAACATAGAAAATATATTTTACATGAACAGTTAAAAGTTATAAAAAAAGAGCTGGGTTTGGAAAAGGATGATAAAGATGCAATAGAAGAAAAATATCGGGACAGAATAAAAGATAAAATAGTTCCTAAACCTGTTATGGATGTATTAGATGAAGAATTAAACAAATTAAGTTTTTTAGAAAGTCACAGCAGTGAATTCAAGTATGTTATCATGTATTATTAAATTCATACTTTTTCCAAGTCATCTACTACTTGATATATTTACAGTTAAACTTATAATCGTACAAATTATGTAAACGAAAACTAATTCTTCTTTAATTACACACTGTTATAGTGTCACAAGAAATTATCTCGATTGGCTAACGTCAATGCCGTGGGGTATAACAAGTCCCGAAAATTTAGAACTTCAACAAGCCCATGATATTCTTGATAACGATCATTACGGAATGGAGGACATTAAAAAAAGAATACTTGGTATGAAAAATCACCCATTACAATAATTCTTTAAGTCACATTCAGTAATTTGTTTTTAATAGAGGTATAAATCTTTTCATAATTAGAATTTATCGCTGTTAGTCAATTGAAAGGATCTACTCAAGGAAAAATTTTGTGCTTCCATGGACCTCCTGGTGTTGGAAAAACTTCAATTGCCAGATCCATATCTCGCGCATTAAATCGGGAGTATTTCCGATTTAGCGTAGGCGGTATGACTGACGTTGCTGAAATTAAAGGTCATAGAAGAACTTATGTAGGAGCTATGCCTGGAAAAATTATTCAATGTTTAAAAAAAACTAAAACTGAGAATCCTCTTGTATTGATAGATGAAGTTGATAAAATTGGAAAGTAAGCTATTATTAGTTAATTTTTCTAAATAATTCACGCGTGACTATTGTGCATTATTATAACATGCATTATTTTCTGTAATTTTTGCAGAGGTCACCAGGGAGATCCAGCCTCAGCTCTCTTAGAAATGCTGGACCCTGAGCAGAATGCTAATTTCCTTGATCACTACCTTGATGTGCCTGTCGACTTATCTAGGGTTCTCTTCATTTGTACAGCGAACGTTATCGATACAATTCCTGAACCGTTACGGGATCGTATGGAGATGATCGATATGTCTGGCTACGTTGCAGAAGAGAAGCTTGCGATAGCTAAACAGTACCTTGTACCTCAATCCATGAAAGATTCAGGCCTCACGGATGCTCATGTAAAGATAGAAGACAGTGCTTTGACTCTTCTTATAAGGTCATATTGCCGCGAAAGTGGAGTAAGAAATCTTCAAAAACACATCGAGAAGGTGCATCGTAAGGTGGCCTTTAAAGTTGTAAAGAAGGAGGCAGAAAAATTGGATGTGTCAAAAGATAATTTGATGGATTTTGTGGGCAAACCGATGTATACACAAGACCGGATGTACGATATTACTCCTCCTGGTGTTGTCATGGGCCTTGCCTGGACAGCCATGGGTGGTTCTACACTTTTCATTGAGACAACGATCATGAAGCCTAACGAAACATCGAAAAAATACGACGGAACCTTTCAGGTGACTCATCAAAATTTACCTAATTTTAATTTTCATGAATCAATTTTAATTTTAATTTTTGAAAATTCGTAATATTTATAAAAAAAAATTTAATTTAATTACTTATACAAAAAGCTATTTTGTGCAATTATTGCTTTTTGTAAACTCTATTATTATTATCTTCTAATATAATATATTTTTCTACATAGTTCCAAGAATTAATAAACTACAATAAATTTGAAAATTTTACTATTTTAGGTAACTGGACACTTGGGAGACGTGATGAAAGAATCAATCACGATAGCGATGACGGTAGCAAGGAATTTCCTTCAAAAAAAGGATCCTACGAACACCTTTTTGTATGATGCTCACTTACACTTGCATGTCCCCGAAGGCGCAACGCCTAAGGATGGGCCAAGTGCTGGTACTACAATAGCTACTGCTTTTGTTTCACTTGCCAAGAATAAATCAGTGCGCCAGGATGTGGCTATGACTGGTGAATTGAGTCTGATGGGCAAAGTCTTACCTGTTGGTGGTATTAAGGAAAAGACGATTGCCGTAAGTTTATTGCTATTTTGTATTTTATTTTTATTTTCATATGAAAATTCAGATTTCTAATACTCTATTTTGCTGTAATTTTATTTTAGGCAAAACGTGTCGGAGTTAAATGTATAATACTTCCAGAAGAAAATAAGAAAGATTTTGAAGATTTACCTAAATATATCACAGATGGACTGGAAGTTCATTTTGTTGGTACTTTCGACGATATTTATAGGATATGCTTCCTTGAAGGAAAAAGTAATCATACACCTATCCAACAAAACGATGATTACCCGACGTCTACCTTTACAGCAAAGCAGCATGCACCACTTCAAGCATAATCTATACTCAAATTTTCATCCACTAGCATTTATATTTTGTTAACTTTTGTTTACACTTTCATAACATTTTCAAGGTAGCTTTTATATTACATTTTGCGATTTATAATGACCATTAATTGTCTATAAATCTCAAAATATTGTATCAATTATGAGCATGTGCTACATTCCTGGCTATTTTTCATTTCATGAATATCATGGAAATGATTAGTTTTTTAAATTACGTAAAACTTATTTAAAACTGGACATTTAGTTTATGCACAAAGTTTTAATTTTACGGGGAAATAAATTTATCTGACTTTTTAGATTAATAAGTAATATATGAATATATCGAACCAAAAATCTTGTATCAAACAATTTATTTTGCAAAATTATATGCTAATAGACGCGTATTTACAAAAAAAACATGAATGTAACTCTGTAAATATGTACAGCAATTGTTGTTTACAAAACATTTTGTGATTGTATCAGTGTACCACTACATTTGGTATCGACATCAAATAGTATAACTGATTTTACTTAATTTCGTGAGAAGTAGATTGTAAGCTTTGTACAAATAAAGTTGTTATTTCAAAATTTCAGTATAGTTAATATAAAATTTGCATTAGTATTCGTATAGACGTTAAGGGGATGTGCGAGAGTCGGAAAGATTTCTATCTTACCGCTAGAGTCTGTAATTTTGTATTGAACAAAATATATAAAGATAGAGATTAATTTTTGAAAATGACTCTGTTACCACCTCGGTAATGATGTACTTAAGGGGAAGCAGTAGCGTCCTCCCTTCTCAGGCTGTTCGATCTATTTCTATGTTCCAGTTAATTTAAAAAACGATAAATCACATAAGCCCCATCTTCCACAAAATGATTAATAGCAACGAGTTGAGGTTAGCTGTCAATGCGTAAACGTGTCTTACTGATTCTAATTAATAGGAAAAACGACAAATCAGATCGACTTCAGTTAGCACAGGACGATTCATTGTATCGAGCACTACGCCGCTCAAGTCCAAATATTAATTTTCGTTGTAAATAGAAAAAGATATCAGCGAAAGAAAAAGTACGTTTGTCGCTACTGCACCCCCTTAAAGATTGTGATTACAGTTTTATAAAAATCTGTCAATTACGGAGGGAATTTTATGAAACTGAAATCATATAACATTCACAACATTATCCAGGTGGTGTCAAAGCGTTTTTTTTTTTAAATTCAACTGAAAAAAAATAAGTTATCTACTTTTATCCATGCGGTATACATAGATATACATAGTAATGTAATTCAAGATGGTGTCTCCTTTGTCCACACTAGCAAATAATCTTTATTTTGAGCATTTCAAACATTATCTAAACATTTTGTTTTCATAAACAAAGGAAATCTTTTACCAGTAGAAATTAAAATAGTAAATTATTTGACTATTTAATTTTCGATTGTATAATATAATTATTTCAGACATTTTATAAATTCAATCCTGTAACTTGAAAAAATATTTTTACACAATAAACCTTAATTTGAATTTTTAGAGTGCATTTAAATTATCTGTACATAGGAATGTCCATTTTACTAAGTCTTATTATAAAGTCGCACAGCCTCATTTGGACTTGAATATCCATGGGATTATTTGTTACATAGAAACCAGGTACTCCAGCTTTTTCCAGAATGCTTTGTTGATCTGCTACTTTCTGATCAAGTTGCATAACTAATTTCATATCCTGTTGCTTCAATTCATCTTTGTGCTTTTGAAATAATGAGTGCTTTACAATTTCTTTTCCTTCGTCTGTACCAAGGGTTGTTAATACTTGTTGGATTTCAATCTGTTGTTGATTAATAAACTGTAGTCGTTGTTGAAATAAGTGTTTCTCAGTTACATGCTGTATTTCCATCAAACCTTTCACAATTTCAAAAATGGTGTCATTAAGTAAACAGTTTGCCAGCCCAGAAAGTAGTTCGTATGGAAGACGCATTTGATATTTTGGAGGAAGTTCACTGGCCATGTGCTGAAGCTGTTCCATCAAAAAGTATAATTTCTTCTGCAGATCCTCAGGAGTTGGATTATCAAAATCCATCTTTTATTGATAATAATTACTAATTTCCTTCTTGCAAAAAAGTTGATTTTATACATATAAATATATGATACTTAATCCATTAAAAAAAATATATATATATATAGACGTAAAAATATTATTTATTGAATACATAAAATAAAACTTTTTTAAGATTATTTGTTTATTTTTTTATTATTTAGTAGTACACGAGCTTGCAGCTCTTTACAATCAAAAGCATGTGTTTAACAGCAGATAACACGTGCTTTATATATACCATTTGAATATAAAAATATTTTTTAATTAATTAAGATTATATTAATTCGTAGTACCTTATTTGCGCTTTGAAATTAAAGTTATTTTGAGGTTAGAGTAAGATTTACATCATTTAAAAATTAAATTTCAGAACTCTATACCTGCATAAATACAATATATATTTTTATAAATAAATATAAGAATTACCAATTAACTCACTTGCGATAAAGAAAATAATTAGGTATAGTTGCAAAGCGTCATCCGCTTTTTTATCTATATATATATAATTCTACTCGGCACTCGCGACAGCATTGTTCATTATATCTATATGCTATATATAGTATATACACACATGCCCAGCTCTGCGCATATATATATATATATACCTATAGCTATGTAAGCCAAGCCGTTGTAGCCGTGCGTCGGTGGTCGGGGCGTCTGATCTGATCTGCATCTTTTGATCTTTCCGCGTTGTTGTTGTTGCTCATTTGTTTTGGGTAACATAACCTTTATTTTAAGTATATCATGTATTAATAAGGCAATAAAAAAGAAAACAATTCTGAAATGAGTGATTAATTTAATATTCGGATTAAAAGAGTATATCATAAAAGTTAATTAAAGATTATTAGTGGTTGATATAAAGGAATAGGCCATAAAAAATTTTTATTGGAGAAATTAAAAATTCAACAATGTTTGTCACAAAGTGCACATTTTACTGCCTTATTTCTTTATTCTTGTATCATGGTGCAACAGGTGAGCATACAGTTTATTTACAATTAATAAAGTAAATATTTATAGTTCACTTATGTCTATTGCTATATTTATACATTATTAATAATAGGCCATCATCATAAAAACCATCATATACATCATCACTCTGATAAGCCATTGATAAGTACTAAAGAATTAAGGAAAGTATCCGAGGAACTTTTTAACAAGCTTCCCAATGGAATTTTGCAATCGTTGAGCATAAATTATCAAGAATTAAGAGAATCTAAAGATGCTAAAGATGAAGCTCCAGAACCGTAATATTTTATCTTATTCATGTTTTATTAGAAATATTCAACTTGCATAATAATTATCTGGAAGAAAATCTTAAGTTAAATTGTAATTTAAAACTTATATAGTTTCTATAACTCCAAAATATTCAATTAAATAATATTTTGGAATAATATTCTGATTTGAAACAATTAACACATTTAGTTTCTTAATATATTGTTCTAAAGGACTTTTATTTAAAAAAAAAAAATTAATATTTTAATTTGTATTTTGTAGTTTACTTACTCTGCCAAGAGATTTATTTGAGATGATGCCAACTGTGCAATTAATACGTAAATTATATGATAATTACGATACAAACACTCTACATGCCGAAGATGTAACAGCAGAAGAAAGCTTAGAAGAAGATGATTTTATTGATAGCTTACTGAACACTAACATTATGATGCATTCTATGGATTATTTGGCTAGTAAGGGGTATTTTCCAAAAAATTTGTCTGAGTACAAGAAGATCCTAAAAGATATATGGTTCTGTCCATATGCTCGCTTAAATCATACTGAATCAGGAAGCTCTGGTTTTGAGCATGTTTTCTTAGTAGAGAAGAAACGTGGAAATCATGTAACAGGTTTGCACAACTGGATTTTTTTCGCAACTGCAGAATATGACAATAAAGTTAATTATTTAGGATACATTACTAAGAAAGAGTTAGCTGATGTGAGTATTTTATTTGTATGTTTTACTTTTTCTAAGATTTATTTTTTTAATTTAATAATGTCTTATATATTTAATAGAAAGCAGTTGTGATAAAATTGTATCTTTCATACATGGAAAAAACCAAATTGTCCTCCATGTTCATCGGTACTCCACCAGAATTTGAAATAGCTCTTTATACATTATGTTTTTATGCAAGACCAAATAAGAACTGCAATGTCTTATTGGGAAATGTTAAGATTACAATTCAAACTTGGGTGCAATATACAAATAATGGGCAATTAATTGCTACAGCTTTTCCTAAACTTTATAATTAATTTTTAATCTTTGTTAAGATTATTTTTCTAAAGTTAAAATATTGAAACAAAATGTAGTTAAAACATTGAAGATTTATGTATTTATTACACTTAAATAACTCTTTATTTACTTGAAGATATTAGATAATCACCCAATAATAATGACGAAGTTATGAATAATGCAATAAGAAAGAACTGAGTACGATTTTGTGTTCATTATCAATATGCGTATTGATAAAAAGCATTTTAATGATATTGATAATGGAATATGTTTTCAATAATAGTTATTTATTATTATTTATAGCATCTCTATTAAAATTAAATAATACTAGATTAATTTTACTTACAATAAATAAGAATTTGTGTTCAGTATTAGAAGAGTCCATTGATGAAAAATATTTTTATATCGTTACTTAAAGATCTGTTACAGTAACTTTTAAATAATATTTTTATGAAATAATAGTATAAATAAATTTGATATTACCTAAGTATTACTAGTTAATTTTATAATATAAATTAAATATTCATAAGACTGGGGAATATATTTACAATGGTAATATAAGTTTATAATTTTTCAATGGTCAAATTTGATATGTTTAATCGACAACATACGTTATATAAGTACATTAGATCAGTAAACACTTTTTTAAATTTATTCTTAAAATAACTCTGTATGTAAATATAGACTGTGTATAAACTCCAATTAACTATTTTTAAAATGGAGAAGACTGGTTTTTATATAAAACAATTAAATAGGTGATGGTTTTAGCTTCTATAGCTGATTAGAAATTAACTATACTGATTAGAATTTAGTATTTTAAAAGAAATATAAAGTTTACATGGAATCTCAGATTTTACATTGAAAACAGAAATATTTACTCAAATATATTTTTAAATTTATTCACATTGAAATACTCGCGTGCGTATGTGACATAATTTAGCTCAATACTTAAAAATATTATGAAAAAATATTGGTAACTGAAATTTTCATGTAAAATAAACTTTCGTTTATATCTAATTGATAAGATATATCTGTACAACAGTACAATGGTAGTATATTTTTTAATTAGAAAGATAATATTTTTGAAATTTTTAAATTATTTCTAAATAAAATAGTAATCTTAAAAATAAAATTGTATAATTTGGATATACACTACTTTACTGAGTCGTGAAAAATTTTAGGAAATATTAAAATTTGTAAGAGTTTTAAAGAAATGAAATCTATTGTATATGAATTTGTGTCTGAAATGTAATTATTTTTTTAAATAAATGAATTGTATACTTATATGAAGGTAAAATTTGTTGTTAATTGATTTCCTTAGATGTAAAAATAAGGTTAGTCATCAAGTGACTCTTAAATTGAACAATATAATTATTTGCAAACTTTTAGGTATTATCATGGATATTCGTTCTAAAAGACTACTAAATTAAATTTTAAATAAAATAAGCATTAGTTGTGATCAAATTTTCTAAATATTTTTAATTTGTGAAAAGTACTTATTTTAGAAAATAGCCGCTCGTTGTTATTTGTATTCGTCCATTTAGTTGTAAACTATAAAAATTAAAACTTTACTTTATTAATAGAATTATTGTTCGTGACCTGGTCAAATCAATTTTGTACCGTTTCGATTTTTATTACGCGCGTTCAATCGCGACATGTAGAATCAAAGAAAATCCGTGAAGAAGTCTTTATTTCCTTTCAACAATATCTGTAGCCACTTTCGTTCGATGTATTCTTATTTTTCATATGATTTACACTGCGTCCCATAGCAAATATATGTATATGACTAATTTACATTAATATAAGTACCTATTATGCAATTTGAAAAAAGACTATATTTCAAGGAGACGGTATAAGGTACACTACATATTGACAACAATTTGTTGAATCACGAACTGAACCTTTTTCTTTAATGCCCTCGATACATGTACAATTATTTTTCTCAGGAACTATAACAATTATAAGTGCTTACAAATAATTTTAAGATGTAAGGTAAAATTGTACATCTTTTGTAATAATTAATGGTTGTTGAAGAAGTGACGCATGATTCCTACGACTGTTGGATCAAAAACAATACATAAGCTTTAAGGAATTACTCACCAAATCGAAAACAGACCGACGGACCCGACGGTGCACTCCTTCAAAAACCGCGCTAAAAATAAAATGTGCAACAAGGACAGCACATAAAAAAAATATTGCATTTTCTCTTTGTCTTTCGCTCGTCTTTCTGCTCGCTCCCCTCAATCGGTAAGGTTGGCAAACCTGGTCAGCAGCGCCAATCGATTTCATTCGAGTGCCGGCGAACGTTCGGGAAGGAAGGGTTTCTGTGTACTGGTAGTCTGGTACCTTCTCGAAGATAGTAAAAACAATAAAACCGGACTGCACAGTGCGCGAGCAGGCGTACGAAACTGCGACTACTACGAGTCAGGCGATCGTATCAGAAATTCACGCGTGTGTCGAAGCCAAGCACCGAACGGACGGATCAAAATAAACGGAGCGCGATAGCGGGCAATATTCAATCCTGACGTCTGTAAGTAACCTTGTTCCACTCTTGCTAAGTTAAGAATATTCCGAGTGCGAAACATCCTTTTTCTGCCCGCGGAGACCGTGGCCTAAGTGTATTGCCGGTATGTTGTGGTGCAGAATCAGTGGAATTCTCGTTGGTCTCGTGTCTGTACGCTGTCCTTTAATTACAACACATGGTTTGGCTAATATAATCAATGAAATTTCGGAAAAAGGTAGGAATGACAGCGAGTGTGCACTGCGCACGGTGGTAAAATGTAGTCGGCTTGAGAAAACAAGAATGCCGGCTACAATGTGTATATATAGGTAGAACGCAGAGAGCCGTGCATATGATGAGCCTGCGTTTTTCTGCTACCCTTTAATATTATTTGCACATAATCGCTGCTCTGGATTTCGTCGTTGTCTTTTGAATAAATGCTTTCTCGGTTACTTGAACTTTATTTACCTTTGATGTTTTGCACCTGTGTTAAAAGCATTTTAAAGTAGTAAAAGTGAAATGATTGATTCAGGCGAACGATTTTTTTGTAAATTAAAATTTACTATATATAGTTTGTGACGTTGTGGGATGTTTTACTGGCCCCTCTTCAGGGGATTTAATTATCTAACGTAACTCGAACGTAACTGAAGAGGGGAATAAAATAGACTCCCGAAACATTGCAAATTAAATATAATAAAGTATTTAATTTTGCAAAAAAATTGTTCGCCTGGATCAATCATTTTACATCTACTACTTTGGAAATTATCGCGAACAATAGAATCAAGCTTTACTTTAAAAGTATAATTTAATTCAAATTATGAATATAGATTAAATACCAACTATTGCACGGTTGTTTCCTGTAGATCGTTTTCGATTGTTATTTAATAAAGATATAATTTGATAGGATACAAATGACAATAAATGTAGAGATTATATATACTGCAAATGTATACTTGTTGCTCCGAAATAATAAATTTTTGTTAGGGGCAATTAAGCTTACCTAGACCTAACTACCTATAACGTGAAAAAAACTTTACGTTTAGACAGGTGAACGAAGATCGAAATCAGTGAGTCATTGCATTACACCTTCAACCAGCACATATAATTAAATAAAATTCTAAATTCTAAGGAAACTACACGGAAATACCTACAAGGATTTAAAATAAACTTTAAATATTACAATGTATTACATAATAAAAAGAAATAGAGGAATCAGATATGAGTTGGTTCCGTTATTGCAGCTTTTAAAAATTGTGCACGTTTAGTGCGTCAATATTAATCGGTAAAAGTGTAACGCATTTAATCCTTTTAAAGGCCTTGGGTTTCAATGATAGTCATATTGCTGCTATGGTTTATTTACTTAAGATTCGATTCTTATGCGCACGCAAGTCTGTTGCAAATAATACATATAGGTAGATTGCCTCTATACATCCACGCACGTGCAAAAACTTGTATTTGTTCTGACGTTTACCCTGTATGTACCTATGATATCTATATATTTCGCTTCCGTATTTCTAATATGCCACGATCATTTTTTTTTATATCATACACACACACACACATATATATATATATATATATATATATACATATACACACAGTATAATGATATAATTTTATACGTTTTCTTATTAAACAAGTTTAGCAATAATACTTAAAAATATTGTTAAAATTGTTTCTTCTGTGGCGTAAAATATAACTTATTTTAATAAACTTTTTGAGTTTCATTGCAAGGAGACATTCCATGCCAGCAATTTTTACATACTAATTTTATTTGCTAAAGCAATTTTCCTGCATACAAGGTTAGGTATATATTGTTATTCACGAGTTCATAAAAAATGACGTATAGTAACTACGTATAAGGAATGGAACTACTCAAAGATCGCAGTCTGAGCGACTTGGGCAAGTACAGTGGGGATACTTTTAATCAGCTGTGATATTTTAAAGGATAAAAGAATGCGAAATTTTGCTGTTTTGGAGAATTTCACAACTTTCTTTTTTTATACACTTAGTTTCGTATATTACAATATAATATCTTAACCGTTAAAAGAATTTTTAAATTATAATTCGTTTTATCTCTCAAAACTGAAAATTCTGTCCGAAATCCAAATTAGCAATTATAGGTACTTACTTACTTTAATTCGTTCTATTTCTGTTACAAATTTTCTTCCTACACTATATATGTCCATAATTCGAAGTAGTAAAAATTTCCAATTTAGAAAGTAAAGCCTTAAAACACGTTATCTATAACTTTATCTAACGTTATCTATATCTATGACTATAATCATTACTTCAACGATACGATCTCTTACACTTCAAGACGTAAATCGTTATTCATTGCAAATTTTGTTTACTGCGTCAATGGCGTAAAGCCAAAAAAAAAGAAGAGTCAACGATGCCGCCGTGCGAACTTTACAACTATTCTATACGCTTTATCAATTTTATAACATGACACTCTAGGCTACTAAAAAATTCCACTATTTCCGCGCGCGACACTCGTCTATTTATTTACAAAACCGTACATTTCCAGAAATTGAAGAAAAATCGCAGCGACACGTTTTGTATGCGTGCGGACTTGAAAAAGAGCGGATTTCGTCACGATAAGATAAAGCGACTACATATACTATTATTCAAACTGAAAATTCTCGTGCTATCAATTTTCATTTAAGACCATAAGTTTGCTTATGTCACTGCTGTAAAATACTGAATTTTAACTGCACAAGATTAAGTTATGCAACTAAAGAGATATTACACAAAATTTATAATTCATACTGAATGTTATAATTAAATTAATCTTCGTTAATAAGCGCTGATGACTGTTACGATATGAGTGGATTATCATGCAATATAATAGAGAATACTCTTGTAATTTATCGGTATTATAAATGAATGTACATATTTTCTTTTAGTTTATACATTAAATTTAGTAATTTTTTAGTTTAAAGAGACACATAAACACAAGAAAGACTAAATATTTGTAAATTTAATATTTACAATTTTAATAGTGCAGAAATATATAATTTAAAATTCTATATAAAACATCGCGCATTAAAACAGAAAATGCATAAAAGAATATTTTAACAGCTTTGATATACAAACTAGAGGCACAATATGAAGTTTACGATGGGAGGATGAAAGAGATGGTGTTACAATTATCGCGCGATACGAAACGCTGTATGAAGGAATTGCTCAACATACACTTACATAACAATCGTTGATCGACTCTAACGAATCTTGAAAATTTTGTGCTATTTACAGAAAACCTACCGAATTCACTTACACAAAAAATCAAATGTAAATGACTTTAATGGCCCTTTGTGAACTGTTATAACAATATGAATCAATATTTGGTAAATATCAAATAAGAAAGCAAGGAAGTTAGCACGTTAAATAAATTTCTGTTCTAAATCTTATATATAAACGTTTCGAAACGTTTTACTAAAAATTAGTTTCTAAAATCAAAACCAATTAGCAAGTTTTAATAAATACTAACATTTATGACTGCACTCTAATTTTAGTTGCTTATTTCTTTTTTTGAAGTAAAATAAAAATAAATTTCAGCCTTCGAGCTTAAATCTTGGTTGTGTACTCTGAACTTTATCTTTTCGTTCTTCTTCGGTTACAGTCACCTGTTTAAAATTAAAACTCGGCTTTTATTCTTTTTCAATGTACAATACACTTCGAGGAAAAGCCTTTAAACTCGGAAGCGACGACACCGATACCGCGAATGTATATAATAGGCTATTGTTATTTTTGAACATATCTGAGTTTGATCGATTGCTAAAATAATATTTCCTTCCATTTAGAATTTTTGATACTTTTCCAATCAAAATCAACGAGTTTTATTTAATATGAACTATAATATTTTTTTTTTATAGAATATATTATCGTGATACACTTGAAATAAAAATCTGATTTTTTAAAATTATATCCATCATATTCAAAAATAGTTTCCGGCATTCTCGATAAGGTTTATTAATAACTCTGATGGACGCTTGAAAGTCAATAACACTTGCTCTCTCAAAGGTTGGTATCCAGAAAATTAAACAGTATTATTAAGCCTCGTCGCAAGGCAGAACTTTTTAGTGAATGATTGTGTAGTTCGTATCACAGCTGAAATTTACATCGGTAGGATGCGAATCAGTGCAAGCACCTATCAAAATTTAATTTCAAATTAGTAAATCCAATTGGTGAATCGAGCGTAGCATAAAAATGGAAAAAAAGACGAAATGCTATTGGTCTATTTTTCACAGGGTATACGACCCAGTTTAAGGTCAGCTGCGCGACTTGTCAAGCCTTACTCTCGCATTGGCTCTTTCCCTTTCTCTCTCTCTGTTTTTCTCTCTTCTTTCTGTACCAAGCTGTACTCAAAGCTTACTTACCTATTATAACCAGGCAGCGACCGCGTAAACGCCTACTCCGTTAAAGTGCGCTTCCGAGCCTTGACATCAGCTGTTCGCCTCTACGAGCGTCAAGTAGAAAAGTCCCGTCTAAGACAGACAGGCGCCTTTGCTCACGCTTTATTGTTTCCAGTTATTTTTCAAGCTGGTAGCAGAGCATTTTCTTGCGCACCTTTTTCTTCGCTCTCTAAAAAAAACGGTCCAATTATTTCGAGATGAAAGGTGGAGAAATGCAGTTTGACTTTTTTCAAACAAGAAAATAAAGTCTTATTCTCAAAGTCGTGGAAAGAAAAAAAGCTATGCTTTCATACCACTGCTCTAATAGCTTTTTAAAATATGTATTGAGCACTAAGTATGTTACCGCGAGCGTTGGCTATAATGGATCGCTTTGTTTACAGAGAAATTCAATCGTATAGACCATAATGAGACCACCACGACGACGTACAACGGTGTAAAAAGGCTTGTAAGTGCATAGTATCCACGCAAAATGAGTTAGCAGCTATTATTTTACCACATTGGTACTAAAAAATTGTTCTATTTAATTATTTTTTACTTAAAAAAATTGTTCGCCCATAACTTTTATGAAATATTCTTGTGTTTTTATACTTTTTAGTTGTATGCTATTATATATAAATTATAATCTTTCTTTATAACCGTCTTTGCACTAGTTCTCAATGGTACCTAATTCATAACGAATAATGAAATCAGGATAATTAATACCTGCGCAGTTTAAAATAGGTTCATTTATTTAAATATATATATATATATATATATACGGGAACTAATAAACATTTAAACCTTTTCGATTGATAAAGAAAATTTCTATAAAAATCTTCAATCTCAACCATTCTGATTCGATCCTTCATTAAGTTGTCAGTCTATTGAATATTAAACGTTAACGAGTTTATGAACAATTGAGCCATCAGAAAGCATGGTACTGATGATGACGTGCAGCATTTTTTTTGGTGTAATCATCAAGAAATTCATAAATTCAAATTTTAACGACTTTAAACTAGTCAGAAATCATTAAATACAATCGACTGATAAAAACATTAAAGTAAAAGATACGTCTGTCGGCAAGCATTATCTCAGATTTATTGTACATACATTTATAAAATAATAATTTACATAAAGTTTAATAATTCATGTATATTTTTAAATTGCAAATAATTAATGGATTAATTATTGTATGAGTGAAATTGGGCTGAAAAATCTTGATGTTATTCCAAATAAATTAAATAGTAGATGTCTCGTCAAGATTTATTTGAATACTATACATATAATATATGCTTGCAACTATAAATCACATAAAATTTTCTTAGCTATCGCTATTTGTCGTTGATAGACGTATACAGCTATTGCTCACTTGATAATGGACATATTCAGTATTTGCTGTATACAATATGTGTATTCTTGGTGAATGAATAATTTATATTCTATTTTGTTTTCTCTTTATATGTTTTAGTTTATATCTCTGATAATTATTAATTAATTATTGCATTTAAAAATTTTTCTCTTAATGCTCTACATAGTGAAAAAATAAGTATCAAATATCAGTATTATAAGAATTGTAAATTATATTCTTTATTTTCTGTATAATGCATATTTAGCCTGTAATATTGATAATGAGAGAATAATTAAAAAAATATTAAGACAAATTTGCTTAAATTCCAGACAAATCATAAAATAATTATTCTCAAAAAGAAAAACTCCAATAATATGCTCGTTAATCGTTTTTTAACAATCCCACAAAAAAGAACGCATCGCTCATTAATTCCGCTCTTCGATAGTCCCGCGGCAATTAACTCCGCGAATTTTCTGAGCGTGCATTTTTTCCTTCTCCCATCGTCGATGCAGCGTAGATGGGAAAGAAAAGAGGAAAAAAAAGAGAGATGCAGCAGGCAGATCTAGCCGCAGCAGCAACTTGGAACGCGGGAGAAGAAAATCTTAAATATGAAAGGCACTGGCTGCGCGCATGCTGGCACGCGTTCGGTACGGGGTGTCATGAGGCTCTCACGCGGAGAACATCATGCCTCGCGTCATACGTATATATGTGTGCGCGTCTCACCCTCGTAATCCACCTATACACGGAGATGCAACTACGACAAGAAAAGCGTTTAATACGAGTTGACGGTGTAGTTGCAAAGTGTCGCGGGGGGGTTATGTCGCGGGTTATGTATGCGGCACTGTATATGTAACAACAGCTCTACGAGCGGCTCGCCTTTATTTAAGTGCACTGGCTCGATTTATTTGACGCCCGCACACTGTACTGCCAAGACGACGCGAGACGTGCGTTTTCTCTAAAATATGAGGAAATGAGGGAAGGGAGAATGAGGCCATGAATGATAACCCTTTTCTCTCGTTTCTTTCGTTTGTTTATCGAACACTTTTTCTCCCGATGTTGAATGTATAACATTCTGGATCGACTTTTGCAAAACTGTACAGCTACTTGCTTTGGTTTTAGATTTTTTTTTCTGAGCTGTACATATTCAAGGTGGATGCCATTGTCTTTTGTAGCGATTTAATAATTTTTTTTCTAGGAAAAATATGCATATTTCATAGTAAAAGCTGTTATATGCTCTAAGTGCTTACTTAAAACATGATGTTAGTTAATTGAATCTTTATGGGTTCAATAAGGAAATACAGGAGAGTTCTGTTAATCCAAACTACTTCCTTATTGCAGTTATTAGAACAATAAAATATTATAGTAAAGTTAATTTTGGTACAATAATCAAAATTTTTATTTAATTTTTATAAAGAATTTATAAGCGCTCTTTTGAAAACAGTTTTTTACGACTCTACTTTCAGATTCGATGAGTGTCCGAATGAATATTGTTGAAATCAAGTTTAGTAATCATCTAAGCGATGTTTATAAAGAGATATACTCTTTCACAGCTTGGCTAAACAACAGCAATATAACTATTATTAACTATAAATCGACCGCTAATAATAGCAGTCATGAGAAATAACATTACACTGTGTGTTAAAATAATGGAAGGTTTTTCTAAAATCTTAATTCAAGATTTATGAACTCATTTAGCCACGGGCCCAATTTTTAATCAATTTTTCGGAACATTGACCGTATTTCAAGATTTGAGTCCTCTCATACTAAAGAACTGTCCTACAGGTTTAGGTGACTGACCAAGAATTGCTTCCCTAACTGTTTCGAGTTTTATATATAAAGTATTTATTTTAAATTTATTTGTTATTATGTGAAAATTTTTATTTGAAATATATTTGAGATGGAATCTTAACGCATTCGAATAACGAAAGTATAACTGGATCTAATAAACATATCTTTCTATATACACATTAAAAAAGTGATAAAAAATTGGGCCCATGACGACAATTAAAGTTCTAATGCTTTTTAATCTTACAAAAACATTTTTATTTTGTTTGTTTGAGAATCATAATACATGATAATTTTTATTTTATTTTTTATTATAGTTATCTTACCTTAAACCTTTCTTTTTAACGAATGAACCGATTAAGGCCCGTGCAAAAACTGTATGAGATAGTAACAAAGTAACTTCACCATCCTTTGCAAAATCGCAAAATAAAATATGCGTGTTTTTTCTTTTGTTATTTGCGATTGTTTATAAAAAATTATTTATACAAATTACAAAAATATTTATAATTTTGACAAATGACAAAAGAAAAAACACGTATATTTTATTTTTTGATTTTGCAAAGAATGGCACAGTTAGTTGGTTGATATCCCATCCAATTTTTGCTTGGAGCTTGACATAGTCACTTTCACTCCCCGGGATGCGATTGTTTATCCCTATTTAACACTAACAAATTGGACTCTGAAAAAAAAATGTTACAGAGGTTTTCGTAATGATTTTTTCCGTAGAATCGACTGCTACAGTCAGTTTTTCAAAATTTTGAATTTCTTTGTAATTTGTTTACATAATTTTTTTATAAACAATTGTATATTATATTTTATTGATATGTAAAAGATTACGTAGTTATTTGTTACTATCGCATCCAGTTTTTGCATGGGCCTTAATGGGTTTTAGAATTTATTGATTTTATTTGAATAGTTTTTCCAGAACAACTTATTTTTCATTTTTTCTACAGTACAGGATCGAAATAATTTTTTTACTTTTCATATTTTTTTTTCTTCAAAGATTGTTTTGGCTAGAAAGGTTGCAGTTCAAAAACTTTGTATCCATATAAATCGTAATATAAATACTTAGAACGCGGACAACGTGATTTCATGTATTGTAAACACAGTGCAATATGTATATCGTGTCTTCTATCCGGAATATGTTCGTCACGAGCATCTGATAAGATGAAAAGTGCCTCGACTCCGCACTCGAGAAACAAAAATGCGGGACTTGGCATAATAAATAGTCATTAGCGCCAATATTTACATGTGACTATCAGATTGCTTTACAACACTACAATAGATCTCGTAATGAACGACCAGTCATATATATGTACTTTGGTACAATCACCTATATCTAAAGCAGTTTTCATTTGATATAGGAATGCTGAGACAGCGGAAACTATTATGGTGTCTAGAAATGACAACAAAATGGTGACTGTCGATGAATACAGGAAAATATGTATGGAAAACAATAAATCGAAAATGTATCGTTAATTCATACAATATTTTTGTGGTGAACTTTTCGTTTGATAACGGCAAGTCTTAATGACCGGATAAATTTATTCTCATTTATTAAAATGGTAAAAATTATCAGTAAAATTACGAGAAAAATACTGCTTTAATTTAAAGGCAGATTAACGACCTATCAATATCTGTTATAAGGTTTGGTCATTCATATACAGTAGCAAGTTCATGAATTTAGTAACGTCTTTAAGTTAAACGCACAAGATAGTTCGGTTAAAGTTTTTCTTTGATACTGATATCGAATCTAGTTTGGACCAGATGTATTTAGTTTAAACATATAAAATAGGACGATGAATTATTTTGGTAAAACTCTGACAACATGTTTATGGTTCCAGCTAATTATCTAATTCAATCAATTTACATGTTTCGTAATTAGAATTCAGTTAAAACAAAACAAAATCAGTTCAACAAATAATTAAAAAGTACAGATTTTGCGAGTGTATAACGAACCATGAATACTTAGAAAATCATTGCAGCCATATAAGAAAAACACTTAAAATGGTACTATATACTATTTAAATTCAGATATAAAATTTAAAAAATGCATAAGAGTTTGATTGAATAAATTTATGAACAAGCTTCTATCATCCAAACATTTTTCTGATAGCATTGAACTTCTGTTATTTTATTTTACGTTCCCTTAAAAAAGTTTTAAAAGAGTATATTATCCTTTATGAGTTATTTATAATCCTAATATTTTCCAACAAGGGTACGTATAAGTCTTTTAAGACCCTGCTCCCTTTCAAGTCTTTTTACTTTTGCTTTATTTTAATTAAGGTATACTCACTAATCTCTAGGTATAGATTTATAAAAGAAAATTTGGGTAGTCTTTTTGTACAAAAACTGAGCTATTTTTCATTTTGTACACTTTTATCTACTCAAATAGAGTATTTCCTCTGGAACAATCATCCGCATATAACCAAATGAATGAATTATCATGATAATTTAGTCACATGCGCGACAATCTAGAATCTACATATAATTCATTTACGAAACTTGAGCAATAGAAACATAGTCATAGACCAGCCACATGCTACAATGGAAAATAAACAAGATAAAAGAAAATTGTACGCTTCTTTTGGCACATAGACACATTGGGATTTCAATTTTATTTGTACACAAGCTGTATCGAAAAAAAAGAAGGATCAATAAGAGTAGATTCAGATACAGGAGAAAAGGGGAAAGGGAAGAAAGAGAGAGGGAAAGTGAGTCCGCGCGAAGCACTCGCGATAATATAGCCATCAGAGTCGCGCAAACGAGCAAAAGAGAGGGACTTGGCTTCAGTGATAAGGAGATAACCCCGGATCTATTTTTCTTTTTCTCACTCTCTTCCCCCACTCTTTCCATTTCTGTCTCTCTCTCACTCTCTCTCTCTCTCTTTCTTTCAATATAATATGCGCGGGGGTCGAGAGGTCGAGCGTACACACACACGCACACGTTTTCTCTCTCTTGCTCCCTCTTCTCCTCCATCATCTCTCTCTTTTTTTCTTCGAACCTCTCTGATAGCTAGTCGAACTAAGAGTGAGAGAGTGAGAGAGAGAGAGAGAGAGAGAGAGAGAGAGAGAGAATAGGCCCCGCAGCATTTCCTCGCACTTTGGACCGCGCGCGCGATTCGTCCGAGGAACAAGCTTAAGTTGTAATAAACGGCGGACGGCTCACTCAGTGCCGCTCCGACGACGTATCGTAGCGCACTGCGCCTCCACCTATATACACATCCTGCACCGCAGTTGGTCCTGACACGTACTCACGCAGTCCCGAGGGAAGCATCGAGGCCGTCGCACCAAAGCAGGAGGAAAAAGAAAAGAGAGACGAGTACGGATCTCGAGTCGCCATGGGTCTTTAGCCGGGCCCAGTCAGCTTTTCCCGTCGAGAGCGCCAACCGATTCACCTGCCTATTCGCGTAGGCGGCTTGTAGAGGGAGAAATAGAGAGACAAGTGTGGGGAGAATTCGGGCGCGCACGTGCGTCGACGACTGTGGCCTGTACTGCAGGCGTTTCAAAGAGCACGTGGAGTAGTCGCGAACGTTCCAACCGCAACTCTCGGGCAGAAAAAGGATCTAGTCGCACAAGCGCACCTATTCCATTCTTTTTTTTCCAACTTCGATTTTGTTTTTTAACGATAACGTAACGAAAATGTCAGGAACAGAGCCCAAGAGCCAGAGTTACACGTCGAACGGCAGTATGATCGTCGTGAGCAACAGGCTGCCCTTCGTCTTGAAGAGGAACGAGGCCACGGGGAAGCTTGAGCGCAAGGCCAGGTGAGTCGCATGTGCACACTTTTCTTTCTCCTTAGTCCCATTGTTATTTATCGATCGTTTCCTTATTGCTTTTGAGTGATTTTCTTGACCGCTGATCCCCATTGTTGCCGATTCCATTGAGTGGCTTAGTTTTTTTCGCGATTGTATAAGGTTTATCGCGATTGGCGTAGATTGCTGTATCACAAGATCATCGTGTGTACATCAGGTTAGTCTGTGTTGTGGATGGGTTATGCGTAAATCACCTGTTACTTTGCACTTCTGTTTTGTTTTCGTATTCTCTTTTTGAATGAACGATGAGATTAATTTTAGTCGAGACGTGCAATTGAATTGTCGCTAATCAGTTTGATTGCGAAATTGATTAGTTTTATATTTGGATGATTCTTGTGAGTATTTTTATAAGAACTATATATATATAGTACATTAAAAATAATCTGATGAAGCTCATGTTTCGATTCCAAGATAAGATGGAATTTTTTTGTTGCATTATGAAAACTATACTGACATATACAGTATATAATATAAAATATAGCGAAAACAATGTTTATGAGTATTACAAAACGAAGAGTTGGTTTTCATTTTTATTTTACGAGCTATAAATTATTAAAATTAACAATGTTTTGCCTTTAAGCTTTTAATTCTATTGTTTTTATTCATACGGAAATAACAATTTTTTAGAAAGACTATTCAACATCGTGAATATTTATTTCAAGAATTTCATTTATATACCATTTATTGTCCATCAGAATTATTTGTAATATTAAAGGACCCGTGAGCAGGTTATCTTGTAATATTTTATTTCACATTTAAATTATTAGTAAAACCAAATTTTCTTTAATAGTTTTAAAAATAAAAAATAAATTTATTATCAGTTTACAAATTAAATATTTTAAACGCAATTCTAATCAAATTATATTTAATAAAAGTGATAAGTTTAGTAATAAAGGGTAATAATATTTTTAAATTAAGTTGTTTTTCAAATGATTAGAATTGAAATTAAAATTAAATTACTTTAATGAATAATTTGTTTATCAATACACATTTCCTCGTATTATTTGATTGCAAGTTTAAATACATTTTTTCAAGAAACGGCGATACATTATTACGGAGATAACCCAACGTTAATAGTGTTATTGATGTCGGTTTATCGAATATCTCATTGGGAGTGACATTAAGTATTGACTCTTTATTTTTACCCCAAAGCGATTTGCGATTTCACATATTTGAATAACAAACTTTGGATTGCGCAATTTTCGAACTATCGTGCCATTTTTTTGCTTTTTTGATTTTATTGTTCGTCTTTTTTTTCAATGCAGAGCATATCATTATTTTTTCGAAAAATTATAATGAATTCCATGAGGGAAGTATATCTCTTAAAGTTTTTTTATTTGTTTTTAATAGAGGGGAGTGAAACCTGTTTTCTAATAAAATGTAATTTTTTATAGATGTAAATTCATTAGTTGTTCATGTATTGAAAATTACATAATAGAATATTATTAAATATTATTTTAAGTACTATACTGACCATTTTACAACTTTCATTGACGCACTGCATATGTAATTGGTGGGTGCATGCACTATGTAACTATCTGCTTAATGCAGAATTGATTAAAAAAAAAAGATTTGTAACAGTTGTACAATAATATTATAATAAAAAATGCTTAAAATGGTAACTGTACTTAGAATCATAACTCCTTGATAGTCTTTCTGTAAAAAAGAATTAATTCAGGATTAAAATAAGTTTGGTTTAATAAGAATGGCAACATATTTTTTTCATACACATCTGCATTTCAAATTCATACGATACAATATCCATGCAAAATAGCTTTTCGTAAAGAATAATCTAAAGACTTATTCTTTATGATAAGGCGATACCCAATTTTTTGTATAGGAGAAAGCCGTTTAAGTGCAATTACCTTAAGATTTTTGCCCATAGAAATATATTTTATAGTCGAAAGTATACAATAAAGCTATTTTAGCCAGATAGCAGAGTAAATACCGCGAAATAATATTCAGAAGTTTGATTCAATCAAACTTGCCAAATGCCTTATATTTTCGCCATCGTAAAAAGTGACAAACTCCAATAGTCACATGTTTAGCACAAAACAAATTTTTATTATGATAAAAATTGATTTTGAGCCATTTTTTTTTTGAGTAAGGATGTAACCGATTTTTCCCGTGAATTTTTAACGGATCGAGTCATAATTTTGGGGAATAACTTATTACATTATAGAATAGAAACGTCCCTATCTTGGGTTATATCTATTGAACGGCTTCAAAATGGCACCCCTTCTAAAAATAACGAAATGTTTTTTACATACATCTTTTTTGTACAGTAAATTTTTCTCTTAAACCAAGTCCTTTTAAAATAAACATAGGAAAACGCTTAATAATTAGCTCAAGATTACCGCTTTGTGGGCTTTAACATGAAAAGTATTAATTTCTCATAAAAGTATTAAATGTAAAAGTTGTAGAACACAAAAAAGTATAAATTTTCTGTATTGAACAGTTTTTGCTATAGGAACGATTCATTTCAAGATAACAGTGGAGCCAGTTGTAGACACAGCAACATAATGGCAGTGTGAAGCGCGAGCAGTGACGGTCGTTCCTTATATACAAAAAATTTCGCTCTTTGTATACCTATTGCATCGCGATCATCACTGGAATGCGTCAGTGCTGTTTTTCTTTGTAAAGACCAGTAAAGTAACTTTTATTGTTTTTTTATCGATTAATATGCATAAAATATGACTATTTTTATTGATGCAAAATTTATGTTTCTACATCAGAAATTAAATTTTTTTTAACAGTAGTTTTAAAAGGTTTGAATAAATTCAGAAAACATGCAAAAATTTAAATATTTATTTAATAACTTAAAATTATATAAAGTGTATAAAGGGTTTTCGAGTTTGAGGATTACGAATCCGACGTCAGCTTTTTAAAATTCATGATCTTGGATTCATCGTGGTGGAATTTACACCAAGATTATAGCACGTTACATTTTCCAATTCAATCCGCCATTCTCAGTAATCCCAAAACCCTGCCGAGTACTAATTTTCAGACTTATGTGTCTTCTTGCCATGAATTTGAAAAATTCGAAAATGAGATAATATATTATCCACTATGCTTTAAAGAGTTAAATGCTTTTGGTGAATCGCTCGCCAATAATTATGTCGCTTGTGTTACGCAACTATTTCATTTACAAAGTAATTTTTTTACAAGAACATTAACATCTATCTAGGCATATTTCGCATAAGCTACTATGTACCGTCCATAGTTCTAAAGAGAAAATAAGTTCTATTCCTTGTAAATATCAAAATTTTCACATTTGGTTTCTGGCAAAAAGTAAACATCATTCGTTGCTAGATAAAAATTTACCTCGAGCTGTTTGTACCGCAAACCATTGAATATTACAAACATACGTTAATGATGTTAAATATCAGTGGACGAGAAAACGTGTCCTAAACAACTATATTCATTGATAATAAGCTTATCGTGTGTCTCTCTGCTCGGCAAAGATCAGCAAAAGCTTATAAACAGAGAACGTCGATTGCGAACTAGCGATAAAAAGGAAACGAAGAAAAAGTAAAATATATTCTCGTGACGGGGCGGTCGGTCATGCGAAACAAAAGTCGCCTATTATACTTGTCCCCGTCTCTCGATCTTCTCTTGCACTTACAGACCGAGTCTTTGCATACGCGATAAAAGCTCATCATCTCGTGCACCGTACGCCTGCAAACTATTCTCTCTCTCTCTCTCTCTCTCTTGCCCTGAAAATTATCGAACACATATTGTTTCTTTACTGGGCACTCGCGCATTTATCGAAAAACAAAGTGCGTCACGAGAAGGGAGAATGCGTGCGGCTGCGATTGTCACTGTGTGCGAGAGAGAGAGAGAGAGAGGACACTACGTTAAAACTGATTTATCGAAAAACAGACAGCACGCCGCCTCTGCTGATATCTGCCACAGATTGCTTTTAAAGCGAAACTTTTTTCTCTCTCTCTCTCTTCTTTTTATTATATTACTTAAATGTCGAAAGAGACGAGGCGATAAGAATACATACGATTATAGCTACTCGTTATATAGAACTATGCAAAGCGTGAAGGATATGTTATGTATAAATAAAGTGGAAATGGGGCATTGGCTTTTGTGGACTTATTATGGAATGATTGAAATAGAGGCGCACTGACAATTGAGATTCACGCTCGTTTTCGTAATTGTTGTTTTATTGCTTCCGCGGTAGATCGGATTTTTATTTTGAGTACGAGTCACGTGCTGGAAGGAGACAGTATGTCTGGAACCGTTTTCTCGTATAATTGTCTGCAGTGACTCATTAATGTGATATAATTTACTTGGCCGTTCCGCTCGGCGACAATGTCCCGACATTTGTTTTTCTAATCTGCGATATACTTTGAGTATTTATCAAAATCAATTTAGTTTTGATGATTGTTGAAATTTCGTAAATTTTGCGATTACGGATCTCGATAAACACGATATTTTTATCTGCTTCTTTTCTTTTTTATTTTCCTGCTTGCTCCGATCGATTACGAACACTTGATTTTTATTTTAAATGATGGCACATAACATTATTGCGACGTTTAGTTTGCTTATTCTAATGAGTTTTAGAAGATAGTGAAATTTGTATATATAAAATGAAATTTTATAGTACAAGTATCTTTTATACGGAATTTATATATATAGGTATTTCATTTAAGATTGCTGAATAATAACTTTAAATTAATCTGCGTATATTTTAAATTCAACAATCATGTCGAATTTGAATGTTAGGTATCTTGCAGTTGTACAAGTAATAGATGACTATGAAATTGGCCAATTCATAATCGTTTCCATTTCATGTTATAATGCCGAATTATACTGAATTAAAAAAAAGTATGAAAAGTGCAAAATTTAGCATGTAAAACTTGTTTTAAATCTTACGTATTACGGATTTGTGCTAAAAGAAACGATAATTTACCTTCCCCTAAATAAAAATAGCTGATGCAAAGCTGTTAAAATGAAAATCATCAAAATATATATTGGTCGAACAAATAAGAATCGGGCCGACATAATACAATAGCATCACGTGAGTGAATAAGAGGCAGGGGTATAAAAGGGAATGCGAGGTTATCGCTGAATGTAAAGTGAGAGAACGCATCTCGATAAGGGGTGGGTATGAAGAAGTGAAAGGAGAGAAAAAGAAGTAATAGAGAGACGAGTGATTCGGTTAAGTACGACCTCTTTCTCTTGGCATGGCTTATCGGCGAAAACACCGATTTTGTAAAATAGGTCGTTATGGGAGATGAAACGTGACGAACCGAGTCGCTGTAATAGTCGAATGAAATGTGTGTATAAATGAAAAAGCCAGCGAAGAGAGAAAATTTATCGGTATCGCTGAAAGATTCGAAAGGCTGTTGACGTCGCATGTTTAGACGAAATATGCGTAGTCACGTGATGGGACTACAGCAGCACGTATTCCCGTGTATGTTTGTGCGGCCAAATCCTCGAGACCCGCGGTATCAAATTTTTGGTACTTGGCTGCATGATAAAGCAGCATTTGTATCAACTTAATTCACATAAGTAATTAGGAGAAACGTATAGGAAGTGAAATTATAGTTTCAGTAGGGAGACACACACACACACACACACACACACACACGCATATATATTCTGATATTGTTTTAATAACTTAGGTAGATATTGTACTCTTGGATGATCATTTATATGAAAAGTAAACAAGTTCAAGAACAAAAATCTGAATGGTTTTAGAGTAAATATTTAAGATTACGTTATTTATCTATTTATTTTAATTATTTATAATTCATCTTTGTCCATTATATGAATATTTTTCTGATAGAATGCTGAATTTGGCCGTTATTGAACAGATATTTTAGCAAACATCATTATTACAGTATTGTGGTGAATTAGACTGAAATTAAGGCTGTAGAAAGGCTATTCAATCAATGTCGACCCGCAAGTTGACAAACAATTAATCATCGTTTTTCAAATATTTATAATTATAATAATGATAAAACGTGATTACGCATTATAGAGACAATCATTTGATCGCATTGCATAATTCAGTGCCGTACAGCATTGATACAAATTTCTAAAACGAAAAACCGATCATGTGTAGACCGGCTTTATCAGCTGCGTAACACAAGTTTTCTTGTTGCGGATTCTCAGATAAAAATTGTTGTTTTGTGTGTTAAAAAATACATGTTTTGATTTGGTCATTGGTACTTAAATCTACGCTGTTTTGTCTTAATTGATGTTACATTATTAACGTATAAATAAATGTCTATTCAATCGAGGTTCTCATATTTTATTAACGCGATTCAAAACATGAAAATATCACTGTGAAATCTCATTCCTTTAAGTATATTAAATATATTTGAAAACCTTGAGAATTTCAAAGGTAAAAATGGTTCAAACTTGTCCTACGAAATGTGGTAAAGAAAAATGTCTCATATATCGGTCACCGCACGAAAGCCAACTTATCCATCACCGTGTTTTCGGACTGCCAACCAATTGACAAAGAAAAATAAAAATAAAACGCCAATCTCGAGGATTCAATTGAAATGTTTAGTCTAGGCCGATAATCGCACAATATCAAGGCCTTTTTAAAAAGCGTCTGGATAAGGTTGAATAAGGAATGCCTCAACACGTCGTTGTAAAATCGGTCAGCAGCGGCGACCATCTATTTGGACGCAGACTTCGCTAAGTCAGCTCGTTCGCGTGATAGATATCAGCCGTATCGGCGAGTATCGCTTATAGGTAGAAGGGGTAAAGAAAAAAGGCCGGGAGAGCTGGCGATGGTAGTAGACGAGGAAGCGTCGCCGATCTCTGAGAAATAATCCGCGGCAGATTCTCGCCGATTTTTCCAAAGCTTTTCACGCAAGGTCAGCCCGCCATCACGTGCAGTGGTAGTTGTCCGAGGCGGCGCGCACAATTACATGTCAACCGCAGCGATAAAAGCCGTCTTATGCGTGCGCTGCATTCTATATATGCATGCTCCGCTGACAAATATAGAGCTGCGCTCGTAATCGCATCATCTATTGTGTGCGTGGCTCCGAGATACTTTGGAGCATCGCGTCGATGCATCGTATGCGTGCCTATGTGCATGTGTGTGTGTGTGTGATTCATTAGACAGATGGAATAGAGTATTTCTATTTCTAGAGATATTTTTAATAAAAGCTCCCTTATCAGATATCTGTGTGTGCACAGGCCGTTTTTTTGACGCTGCAGCATTTAATACCGCTAATTTATAACTGTACCTTAGTATTGCGATCCGTTCGCTACGGTTCAAGTGTCTATCTGCTATGTAATTAGATTTCGTTTTTCAAAAATTTCAATGCTCTATGCCCTAGTAATTATGATTGCTTCGACAAATATCGGAGGAAATCACGCTCATTTGGTGCGGTACTTACACCTCAAACGCGTGACAGACGTTTTCCTCAACGTCGCTCAATAAATACAACCAATGCGTCACTGTCCAGCTGCGGTTTTCCGCATTAATCGCTGCACTATACGATCCTGCACGCTTCGAATCTCCTGGGCCCCTTATATGTGTACAGAACAAAAAAAAAAGGAAGCGATACTCAATCATTCAACCATTATAAACTCATTTGGAGCTCAATGTAAGCAGATTTCCTCCTTTCGTCAAATCAACACAGGCGACGCACGTGATAAGTGCATGCCGCGACGTCGCGATTGTATATACACGCATTAGTCTCGCTCTCTCGGTGTATAGTCAGTCCGTACGTCAGCGTTTCGGAAACGACCTTATACCGTCGATCTGATGAAATCACAACACACGAGGCTGCGCACACGCTCTGTTGCTCTGCTCTGCTCTCTTTCTTTCTTCGATTATCTTTCGCTCTCTCTCTTTCTCTCTATCTTTCGTTTCTGCGCGAGAACTATAAATTTCGCGAGCGTTGTAACGAGGCTGATAGCGATCGCAGATATCGCGGGGAAAAGCCCGCAATAATAGACTTTTTAAGCGCTTCTGTGTTGCTGCAAGTGCCGAAGGGAATATATATATATATATATATATATATATATGTGTGTGTAGTACGGAGGCTTCGCGGAAATCGCGATGATGGAAAAACTCGCGGCACGTGTCGGGGGCTGTTATGAATTTTATTGATGCATCTGTGTATACG
>UELU01137826.1:0-30347 GCA_900490025.1 Megastigmus dorsalis | reverse complement strand
GACCGATAATGCTTTTTGATGTTGTATCTAACCGAACGATAGAATCTATTTTATAAACTGTATGTAACAAAATCAACTTTTTTCAACAAGCATTGGAAATCTGCTAAAATTGTTTTATTTTTTAAATTATCTTTCACTATTTTTAGTCTATCGCAATAGCAAATAATAATTAACATTCCATCCAAGTGAATAAATAAATTTAATATTTCTCTTGACTCTTCACTTGATTCTTGAATCTCTTGACTCGGAGACATTAACAAATTCCTTATACTATGATCTAAATAATCAGTACTTATCTCTACATACATAATATAATAACCAAATATCGTCAGTTTTTAAATATCCACTTCTTAGAAGTAAGCGTTCACTCCGAAATCAGCAAACTTCTGCCGATAAGATTCACCACATACTTTTAAGCTTATCTGAATAGAAAACCTCGCCATAGCTTGCGGTGCACTCGCCTCTGATGCGCAATCCATCGTTTCATTGAGAAGTGAAAAGCTATGGTGGCAAGAAATAGAGAGCAAATCGGAGTGAGAGAGAGAGAGAGAGAAAGCTTACGAGCTTGCGAAATGAAAGTTTCGTGTAGCTCTCCTCGCGTCTCTCCCTTTGATGCTGCGAGATGCAGGAAATGCGCCAGACTCTCAGCAAATTCGCTGGGGGCTGCGCGCACGCGTTCCCCCGTTATAATCTTCAACGCATGCAGACTGTTGATGGGGATGTGCATTCGGAGTTTTTCCCTGACATTGTGAATTGCCGACGGGCTTTCCCTTTTTTTCTTTTTTAAGCTGATAATTCGCTTTTCGCTGGCTGTAGTGACTTTCAGTGCCAAGCCTGGTTTGAATATTCTGAAAGTTTTACATGGAGAGAAATTGTTGTAGAAAGACTCTTAAAAGATTCTCTGGAATATAAGATAATTATATTATTTATTAAACTTGGGACAGACTTGCGGTTTAAAACAGAATACAAGAAAGTAAGATAAAGTGCTCAATACTGCAACACTTTTGAGAGTACGAAATTTCTATCATTAATATTATTTCCATGAAAGGTATTAATTTCGAAAAATAACACGTTTGGTATTTAATCTGAATATTCTTCAAACAATTTAATAAGCAAAAAAACAGTCGTAAATCTTCTATTTATAAAATAATAAGGTTTGAAAAAAAAAGTTAGTGACTCTAGGAGTGGAACAAATTTTTGTTCGGGAGTAGTACTGGAACGGGTTTGGGACCAATACTGGGACATTTAAAATACAATATTTCAGTCTTTGCGGTTAGGTTATACCTGCAAAATTATTAAGTTTTAGCTGTTTAAATTTTACGCAATATGTGTTTAATTTTTTAGAGCAATTAACTTACTTTAAAAACATTAGATTTTTATCTTATTTTATTGATTGACGGTACAAACATTTCCTACAATATATTTAATACTTGGAAAAAAAAACATATTTAATAAATTTTACCATGATAACGTAACCAATTATGCCTGTATTTGACGGTTATGTTTCGAGCGGTTTGTCCCCGCGTTCACGTATTCCCTAAAGTTGCAGAAACTTTCGGTGCAAAAGCTAATAAAATACTTAGCTACCTTGTTATAATCCTATTATAAAGACGCTACGTACACCCTGTATACCGCGCGCTAATGCGTATACCGCGACTTGCGTAGTACCGCGCTCCGCCGCTAGGTGGCGGAACCTTAGAAGCGCTCGACACGCGGAAGGAAAAGTGTTCCTTCGGAGATATAGGTAGGCACGGAAAGATCCTCGGAGAGCTTCTCGTCGAACTCACTGTACTCGATCTGATCTTTGGAGACGATCTAGCACTAAGAGTTCAAATACAGAGATTATCTTTTGTGTCCAAATAATCTCTGGAGATGCTTCATTTTTGTTATCCTATCCTTTGGCTTTGCCAATTCCTAAGTCCCATCCTTTCTTCATACCTCTCATATCGGACGAGTAGTACCAGCTAACCAAGGACGACATCAGTGACTGACAGAGGCCCAGGGGTACGCAGCACGCATCACTGCTGAGCACCGTCGAAGGAGATGGGACATCAGCAGTCAGGCGAAGTGTGGATCAACTAGCATCGGCGTACAGGCGAGTCCACGGCAAATCATCTTAAAAAGCATCGAAGTGCAGACGAGTCCACACCAGCGGGTATCATCTGCAAGTGCCAGATCACAGACAGAAATGCAATCCACATTCCACTGGGAGAACACGGTTACCACGCAAAGAAGGAAAGCCAGCGCCGCTAAAAGGAGTATCCCGGCCACAAGACTCAAGATCTTCAAGACCATAACTGAACGTCGGCCGACTCATCCCGCTGGCCAGTGTCCGGAGATAGGAAGCCGGCCATAAGGGTTCTTTCCGACATCCCCTTGTCCGGAAGCCAAGGAAGAGTGCGGAGGAACTTCGGCGCCTTAAACCCTAAGGCATTTTTACCTGGCTGGTCCTTATTGGACTGGCCTATAAAAAAATCAAACATAAAGTCTCGACTGTTCGGTGACTATACAGTCACTGGGTCCCCTCTCAAACGAAAGGGGACTCTAGGCTCGTAGTAGAGCTAGATGAGGGGTTTAGTGCGGTGTCCTCCCTCATCCAACGAAGAAGCCAACACCCACCACCCTTACGACCAGGCGTACAACAACCTACTTCATCGATAAGAAAAACTATCAGACCTTATTCCTTACCAAGTTCAGGTTAAATTGATATTTAGTTGATTCTAGTAATTAAGTCTAGTAATAAAAATTATTCTAATTCTCTTGTAATCAATATAAATACCAAATGTTTCAGTATCTCAATTAGGATAGACTGATATTAAAAACTATTAAAGAAATAATAAAGAGATCCATTTAGAAAGTCTGATAGTTTTTCAAATACAATATCTCTCCGGGTAGCTTTTTCAGTTTCAAAAGTGGAGAAAGTAAGATTTTATTTTTAAGAATGCTTATCTTGTTTGATTTTACGTACTTGATTAGAATTAGAACCATTTGCAGAGAAATTCACACGAAGTTGCTACTTTTTTTTTGGAATAAAAAAAAATTATATCCAACCAAATTAAAGTCGCGAACTATTGTACACAAATGATTTTTCTTTCGGTATAATTTCATTATTTTGGCGGTATTAGTAAAGTTACCATGTAGGAACGCGCTGTTTTCATTTTTTCACTCTTCGCCTTTTTACGTTTGCTTGATTTAATACAGTAAAATTAATGAATAATAAAAAGCTTTTACTTTGAAGTTCCATATGATGAAAATTCAATTTCCTTCATTTCTATTTGGAAGTAATAATATTTTACAATTGAGGGCGATTTATTTTCATTTTATTCGAAATTTGCAGCTCAAAATCCACAATCATTACAATTATAAACAAAATATTCATTTACAAGTAAAACCATTCGAGGGGTATAAGCAGGAGTTTTTTTGCATTAAGTGCAGAAAATGCAGAAAAAAATATCGAGAAAAGAGGAATATTTTGGAAAATTCAAAGTGGATAAGGCAGAAATGGTCGTAAAAAAGGTGAGCGCGTTTTCTCTCGTAAGGATGCAAAGCGATAAGTGTAGGAAGCGAGCTGCCGTTGAAGACTGCAGGAGGAGCGTGCCGACTATCGGGGGCAAGGCTCTCAGCTGCGATAACGCCAGCGTCACAGTAGGAGCTTCCTCTCGGTCTCACGGTGAGGACAAGCCTCTCTCTGCTTACACGTCCTCGAACTTGGGGCGCCTTGTCTCGTCTGAATGACTGAGAAGCTCCACCAACTCCTTCAGCATGCCCTGCCGGCCTCGTGTTCTCTCTGACTCGCGCTCCGCTTATACCTCACATCACGCATCGTTTCTTGCTGCTTTCCAAACTGGGAAGTCCGATTAATGTCGCCTCGAGAGGATAATAGTCGTGAGCCGATAATAATATGACGTTAAAATCGACCGTGCCTTGATATAATCTGCAGCCATAAAAATTTAGTAACATTTTCTTTTTTGTATGAAATTATTATCTTTTCTGTATACTGGTAAATTAATAGAGAATGGTCCTTCTAAATCAAGGGGATTTCAAAGCAATTGTTACCAAGATTTGAAAAACAGACAGCAATCTCATGACAAAAATATTGCCATCCCCTTCGTTCTGCCTAAAAGGATTCTCTCACACAAGATTATGCATTTGGAGCCAAGCGCAAGCGTCTCTCCACCAGAAGCCCCCGAACTCGCAACAACGAAATAAGTTTTTGCATTCGTGCAGTTCGGCACTCCCCGCCATATACTTTATTTGATATCGCCGTCACAACCGCGAGTCTAGCGGGGTGAATGAACTCCCTTGATTCGCGCGCGTTTTTGGGTTAAAGAGTAAAAATAAAGCTTTTTCATTAAAGGGGGGAAGAGAGAGCGAGTGAGAGAACGAAAGAGAGAGAGAGAGAGAGAGAGAGAGAGAGCGTAATTACAGTTCTGCTTGTCAGAGGTTTTATTACAAGCAAAATCCGAGATCGAGGAGAAACATTTTAATAATTTACTGTATCCACGTCACACATTGTCGTCCACAGCAATACACATTAGAAATTTTTAATATTCTCTACAGCAGCTTGTGCTTTGGTGTCAGTGCACTTTATGCATCGCCTGTTTCAATTTATCGCGGTGAATTTTCACAGTGACAAAGTCTCTCGAGCAATTGTTTTTAATAAATTTAAACTTAACTCATCGATTCACCTTCACTGAAATTAAAATTCCTTTGGCAATATTTTGAATAAATAAGCATTTACTAATGTTTCATATAAACATAATATGCAGTTTCTCATTCTTGGAATTGAATTAATTGGAATTGAAAATGTGCGTAATGCACATCACAACAAGACAATTTATTTGTATATTGCTGTTGTGTACACAAACATTCTCGAATGCGTGAATTTCGGAAAATGTCGACGCGTTCGTTGGCATTGAATTCGTTTTCAAAAATAAACAACACATAAAGGTTCGTTGAAAAGTAAAAGATTAGAGCAGCACTGATCATTAGTTGGGGGTCGCAAATTCATCCGAAATGCGATAGGATAATAATCGCTATTAGAAATTTGATTTTTCTCTCTTTATCGTGCCTGCGAAATTGACCCTTTGACGCGCCTGCCCGATTTACATGCAAATTGAGCTTTCGACGATGTTAGCGAGTAGCCATTGTTGCTGTTGTCGACATCAATGAAATAACGAAATAACAAATTTTCAAGTGGTAATATATCAATTAAAAATTTTTCTGTCAATTCCCATTCCACATTATTTCGCGTTTAAAAATAATTTATCGTAGCCCAAGTAACTACTTTCTTGATCCACAGTTCTCAGATGCGAAGACGAAAGATAGGAATGATGGAGTTCCCTGGCGAGTGGAAATAGCTTTTTGCTGCCAGCGGAGATCAAGTTAAAGTTATCGCTTTCAACAAAAAGTATAATGGGCGCATACTAAAAGTGTAAACGCTTATATAAACATAATCTCTCGTTTTATTGAAATTGCGGAGGTAGTTAACCTTTGCTCGTGAGCTACGCGAACAATTTTGAGCGAAGAATAAGAGGAACTTTGAATTTTCGATGCTTAGAACTTTGCACCATCGAGTCTTGCAAGGCTAATAAAGTTTTCGAGTTCTACGAAGCAAACGAAGTTTCGGAAATGCGCATTTGAAAGTAATTTCTGTTTTTTCTCTGGATACTGAATCCAGAAAAAAACCGAAAACAGAACATTTTAAACATTTTGAGAAGACTTTAACTTCAAATGTCGAAATGAAAGTATTACTCTCCTAATTAAAAGCAACCTCAAATAAATTGTGAAACAAACGAATAGTCTTCGGTCACTTGTATTATAAAACGATTAATTTGTGGAAAATCCTTGGTTAAAACTGAAATGGTGTGCTCGGCAGAAATTTCATGTTAATGAACGAGCAAAGCTCTCACGAATTGCTGTTCGTTATTTAGCGAGAGGCTCGCTAAGCGCGAGAGTTCAAACACTTTGCTAAATCCACGTTTTATATGGGGATCGACTGGTCGTGGGTGGTAAGAGAAAATTTGAAGCCGCAGAGCCGCGGCAGCAAGACACGTGTGTACAAGATATACCGAAACTGCTAGAGCAAACGCAGGCCAGCTGTTCTCCAGTCTTACAAATGAGCGCACTTAACCTCATCCGGTACTGTAAGTGGCGCTTATTTATTCCGTAATTTATCGGTTGAGAGAATATATTTATTTTTCCTGCCTCGTCTCACCATTTGCATTTCCACGTTCCTTATTTTGCTCTTCTTACTTGTACTCGCCTCGACCAAGAACGGGGGAGGAGCAGAAGTGGCCAACTTTTCCTCTCGCTGCGGCTTTTTTACACTCTTTTTTTGCGAGGTGTTTGGAATTTCGAGCACGAGTAGTCGCTTTTTTGCTGGTGCGCTGTTGATTCCTTTTTTTTTTTGGCTGAAGATGGAAGGAGGTCATAAATTTCAAGTGAATTGAATTTGTTTGGAATGAAAATTAATGGATACCATTAACTTTATGACAAAATTTTTTGCAGAGTTCAGCGCAAAAAAAGTACTGAGAATAACTATAATTAAACGTTAAATGGTCTTTAAGCTCAAATTGATATTATAACAGGAAGCATTTTTCCATATAAAAAAAAAGTAGTCGAGCTATTAAACAATTATTCGGAAAAATCTCCTTTGCGGTTCCAAGTACCACTCAAAGCCTATCATCCTCTGCATTCCTCGAATAATTTTCCCCGGCTAAACATGAATATAAATCGCCGGACGGGACTGAAATCTCTATTTTGTAGCAGCGCGCACTACGCGTACACCGTATAAAACAAAAAGCTAAAATTGCATTATGCTCTCGAGTCGGCCTTTTAACTTATCATATTTTATTGCATTTCTTTGTCATTCAACCGGTACTTATATGCGAGCGTCAGGCAAGACGTCAGATGCATTTCATAAAGTGCTTAGAGCGCTTTCTTGTTCTCCTCTTTCTGCGGCTTCCTTTCAATTTCACAGAGATAAATTATATGTATAAGAAAAACTAAAGGGGGGAATCGAGTCAAAGACTCCGAGCAGCAAAATATTGCTTCTGCTTGTTTAAACAGGAAGAAAAGCACAGCTGCGTCTTTCCAACATTAATTGAAAATTGCTTTACAAATTAATATAAACGACGATTAGATTAATTTACGAGTATATATAAAAGGTAAAATGGAATTACTATAGCTCGTAAAAGACACTGCAGTAGATGATGAATAGCGGAAATGGCTTTAAACCGTAACGCTGTGTATAATTTTCCCAGAGGCTATGGGCAAAAAGAGTGTGACAAAAGAGAGCACAGCTCCGAAAAAAAGTGAGTAACGATTAGCTTTGTGTGGCGATTCCGCGGTTCTTCGTCCACGTTCATTGGGTTTGCGCGCGGAGCTTGCGAGGAATAGACAATGCTGAAATTCAAAGATAGCACAGGAGGCTGCAGAGGCAGAAATAGAATGCCGCGGCGTCCGTAACACGTCGACGACTGTTTCGTGTGCATGCACCGCCGTTTGATTAATTAACGGCCTCGCTGTAGCGGCTACTGCTGCGGAGATGCGCGGCGGGATCGATTCACTCCTGCGACCTAAGTCTTTGTGTGCGTTTATTTTGAGGTTTTACTTAGCATCGCATTCTTTTCTCTTTCCTAAATTAGCTTCGTTACACCGCTCTGTATTTTAGGTGGTCAAATGTAGCCCACAGGCTTCCATCCAATGTTTAACCATCTTGCATTTCTAGGCAGGAACTCACTTAAATGCGTAGACCTAAAAGTTGGAAATGTACGAATAAGGCAAGAGAAATCAAGCGTTCCGGGTCTTTTCAACTCTTCAGCATCTAAAAGGGGGAAAGGACTGCACGTATTCAGCTACTGCTTTAAAAATACGAAAAACTTTTCGCCTTCGATTAGTTGGCGCGGGTACATAACAGAGAAAAAAGGGGGGGGGGGAATCTACCCAGCGAAAAGTTTGCACATGTTCTGGAAACGAGTTAGGAAGAAATGCATCGCGCGTATGCCGTATAACATATCTTGGTAAACAATCTGCAAAGACGCTGTATACACGTGGAAACAAGCTGAAAAGTCGGCCGCAGGAAATTGACAATAACCAGACGAAGACGCGCCGGGCGAAAATGCCGAATGCAACTCGTTATAAGTGCGCCAGAGGATAATCGAGAGACCGGCAAAGAGGCAGAGAGAGAGAGAGAGAGAGAGAGAAGGAGGGGAGTGAGTTGGGAGAGAGAGAAGGAGAGGGGGATAGCTTTAGCTTTGAACAGCAGCGCCGCGAGAAAATGAAAGCTCCTCCTCCTGCGCTGCGATGTCGAATGGCTCCCTAGGCCAATTTCCGCCCGACGGACGATAAATTTTAATGCCGCATCAAGCGCTCGCGTGCGCATCCCTCTCTTCCTCCTCCCTCTTTTCTCTCTCTCTCTCTCTCTATCTCTATACATTATCTGGCGTTCATCTTCCGGGCCGGGGCTACCGCTGTTGCTGCTGCGCTGCAGCGAACGAGGATCTCCTCCTCCCCCTCTGCCGTTCGTTATGTCTTCCCACACTCGGGCCCTTACCTACTGCGCGCAGAAATCCGAGAATCCTTCGTTAAGACCCTTTACGATATATACAAGCCGAGGCAGGAAACGTTATCTCTTATTTTTCAGCCTCTGAATGCCTTATTCGCCTATATGTGTCTATACTATAAAGGAGCAATCTTGGGTGGATCAGTTTGCGCGAATATATAACGTGTTTTATTAAGCCGCGACAAATAAACTAACCTTGCCTTTATTGCTGTTTTCTCTGGCATATCTCATAACTGTTCATGCAAATTTTCTTTTATTTATTCAAGGCATGCGTTGGATCGATAGGAAATATTGTAAATATACGCAAATATTTCAAGTGGCATTTAATTTAAATTTATTAATTTTGGGAAAATATTATAGTCTTATGGAATATTGATTTATAATAAATGTAGAACAAACAGCAGCGACACGCGTTTGCTATATAAATAAGAAGCCTCTCATTTAAGCGATGCCACTGCATTTCCAATCTCAGCCCCATTATACATGCTAAATAATTCATAGCCCGCCGCATTATGCGCACCATAGCGCATTAAAGCGTCGCTGTATGCGGCTCGCGATTTTCCCCATTCGGGCGCACTCACGACTCTCTCTCCCGGCCCCTATTTGTATATTTTTTTCTAACCTCTCTTCTTTTCTTGTTTATACGCGCATAATTGCTTCTTCTGGGGCATAATGCCCCTTGTAAAAAATACGCGCAGCCACGCGGGCTTCGGACAATAAAAGCGAGAGCGAAGGGGGTTAAGTTCAAGCAAGACTCTCTCAAGTGCAAGCCTCTGCCCCTGTACACCCTCAATGAAGTCTGCGCGGGCTTTTTTGTAATTTCGAACTTTATGTGGTATGAAGGATTCCATTCCTTTTGTACAGACTCGCCGCATTACGCTGCGGAATCCTTGAGCTATATTATCTCTCTTCCGGATTATGGTTGGCTTTATCATCTCGCGGAAGGGAAGAAGAATTTATCCCTCTCTCTCTCTCTCTCTCTCTCTCTCTCGCACTATTCCTCTCTACTTTTTTATGATTCTCTCAGCTTTTCTATTTACGTATTCCAGCTGCCTGCTTCTTCCTAGTCTACCTCCTCTTTCTTCCTTTTTTTTTGGTTGAACAAGTTAGTTTCGTTTGTAGTCGTGCATGTATACAGAAAAAAATGTTGAAAGCACTTTCTTATATATATAGAGAAGTGTTGCTAGACAAATTTATTATGGTCAGAGCATGCGTGTGTAAAAGAAAGTGACTATATATCCTCGAGGGGAGTAACAGTAACTCTCTATAAAATAAAGTGTATTAACTGCTAATACAATATTTTCAAGATAAGTCTATTTATGCAATTCTCAATTAGAGTATAAACGAGTTTTGGAATTGACGTAATAATTTTGTTTTAAGAAAAATAAATTATATCTACAATGTCCTCTCATTGGTCAGCCTCAATATTTCAATATCTGCAGTATAAGTTAATCTTTTGAATATCTTGCGAAAGTATGCGTTGGATTTAAAATTCTTGTTCACAGATATTTAAAAAATAATAACATGGACCGCTTACAGGTAACTGCGCAGATGTAACATCCAACATAGCAAAAGCACAATTGCGATGTGAAACAATGAATATTTTAATTTTGAAAAACGAAACCCCAGATTCTAGCTTCACATATGAAAATTTTGTCAAATCCAGTTGAACTACAGCAAACCGAAAAATTCAAAAAATTCAAGGTAATCCACAGGATGTCCTTTACCCCAGGGATCGTACAGCCAAGCAAACGTAATCCTTTCTGCAACTTTTTTCAAAAAGAGCTCCCAAACGATTTGAAACTTCACCAGCTACAACTCATTCATTTCGCAGAACGAAAAAAGCTTATCGATCCTTAGCATCGGAGTCTCCAGTAAAAAAAAAAAAGAAAACTAGCACCGCAGCTCACACGCGCAAGTTAAGTTAAAAATGTTCGGTCCGTTGAGAGAAAAGCTCGGAGCGCATTATTTCAACGTAATGCCCTCTGCAGTCTCACGCAGAGCGCGGAGCAGCAAGTGCAACAGGTTCGAAAAGATTCTTACTTTGGCGTGCTTCTTTCTCCCTCCGCCACCCCCTCCCTGTCCCTCCTCTCTTTCTCTTTTTCAGCTGTTCCGTCTCTTTCTCTCTGCCTTCCTCCCTTCCTCTCTTTCGCGTGTACGTGCAACGCGCACGGAATTCTCTTTTATCAATTACATGCCTCCTGTCTCTCTTTCTGCGTCTCTTCGTTTCTTCCCACTGGTCGTTTTATCGCGAGCCGTCGAGAATTCTGATATAGTCGAGCGCACGGCGAATCCGATAATAGGGTTGATTCGCGAGTAATTAATTCGGAAGTTCTCCTAATCGACTTTTGATTGGGTGTAGCTGGGGATGAGAGGACAAGGAAAATCCATCCACTTGACACGGTATTTTAGACGCAATTGAGAATGTGATCAGTTCAGTAGGAGACTTTTCTTGTATTTTCTAGCAAGAAACTTGAAGTAATTTTTCACTCCAAATCCAACCATTCAGAAGGTATAGACATCGGCTTAAAAAGCTTAAAAGTCACTGTCTACAGCAGCAGCGAAGTCGTGGATTTTATAGAATACACAGTGTTCGTACATTTATCGGTTTAGATTAAATTTACTGTTGAATTTTTGGAATTCCGAAAAATGTTTGAATTGGATTTTCGTGCCTGGAAAACGATTTTTTTTTGCGCGTTGCTGTTGCGAAAGCGTATTGTATGAGAAAATAAAACTAGCAATATAGTTAAAAATATTGAACAAGAAATAGAAACCCAATTGTCGACCAAACGAACACTTACATCGAATGGAACAATATCGGACAACTTTTCGAGCATTTCTCCAGTAACGAAGTCAAGTGGGACGGAGTAGTTAAATAATAATCGGCGAAGCAGCTGATTGTAGCCACATTTTCGCATCGCTACGGCCTGTGCTGCGCTGATCGCTCTCATAATCCTCTTAACGCGAACCCATCGTAGTCCACTGGCTGGTAATCGAAATTCAAAAGCTCTCGCCGTGTATTCCATTTGAACGTTGGTTGCTATTATAAAAGCCCCACGCGATGCGCATTTTCATTTGGACTGAATTTTTCCCACGACTCGAGTGCTATAGCACAAACAAGAATGGCGCGAATTCAAGTAGAAGTTCCTAATGAATCGTTGAAAAATCTGATTTTTTAGTAATAAAGCGTGCTTATTGTTGTGTTCGGATTTTTTCATAAAACATGTAAATAGCTATTTTGTACAGTAAAACTGGTAACGAAGACTATTGTGCATAACGCAATTATTTGAGCAACAATTAAATATATGGTCAACAATTAATTATCCGCTGAACGATCTATAACCATGTAAAAAGCATATTTTTAAAACTGAATAGAAGGAATATAAATAGCTCGTCTCTTAAAGAGAAACTTCATCAGTAAATTGCACGAGTAAACAAATATAAAGAAAATAAGAAAAATTTTTTAAAAAGAACCAGCTTCTAAAGAGAAGCCACGATGGACCTTGTTAAAGTTTGAAAATTAACATGGTTAGTACATATAAACATGCAATGATGATATCCGAGTTCTAAGTATAGGTTGCAAACGTGGTATGGCAGACATATTGCTCATGTTAATTTTCAAGCTTTAACGAGATACATCCTAGTTTCCCTTTGATCCAGGCATCTCATTCTTTACAGAAAATGTTTCTTGTTTTGTAAACTATATAATCATACAGTTTAACAAGGTTTTCCGCTATGGAGGCCGACCATCTATATTTATTACATTTCATAGACATTTCATAAACATCAATCTTTGATTAAGTACAGCAAAAACACCAGAAAAATCTTCAGATATCAATATCATCAGTCATTATCAATCGCAGAGCTTCACAAAGGAAAGGAATAGGAAACCAAGAAATAATCACGTTGCAGGACATATGCAAATCAATTCTAGAAGACAATCAGTTTGATGCAGCGCGGCTTGGCGAGAAAAAACGGAAGCAGTAACTCACACTTAACTACTTATCTTGCAATCTTCCGAGCCAGCCATATAGCCGCGCACCGCCACGTGCACAGACAAAGAGATCTAGTTACTTAGAGGCAAGCATAATGACACAGGTTGGCCTCGGGCTCGCGCAATTACGTCCGAGCTACTACCCGCTAGAGAGAAAATGCCGTGGCGCGCATTTTCCATTTCGCATTAGGACGCACTTCTGCACATTAAGCTACCGCTCCGCGGCTGCATCTACTATGCACAGCGAGTTTGCCGAGACAGAGGAAAAGTGTACCGCAGAAAGAGAGAGGGAGATAAAAAGGAGGGAGGTCTGCGCGGCACTGTCAACTTCCAAAAACGCGCGTCTCGCTAATTACGCGCCCGCCTGTGAGCCGCCTCCGTCCGCCTCGTCGCGTCGCCGTCTTTCGCGCTTTTCTACTCTTTTAGCGCCCGACGTTAACGTAATCTGACCGGAAATGTGCCCTACCCTCCACCCCCACTTCATCCTCCCATTTATTCTGCACGTTTGACTTTCGCAAGCGCGATATGCGCTTTATGTAGCTTGATATCAATGAAGTGCAGCCTCAAATGTACATGTGTCTAGTGTATTACTTTTACTTCTCTTGACGCATTGTAGAATACCATATTTTCCGGAATTTTCTTTATCACGTTTAATTTGGTAGGTTATATAGTCAAGGACGATCAAGTTCCAATTCATGTATATAGCAAATGCAGTGACTGAAATTGTGACTAATTTTCCCAAGATGCTCAAGCGTCTAATAGTTCTACCAACGACAAATACTTCAACAATCCCCTGCAACGCTTCTTAAATTATTCCAAGTGGAATCCTGCGCAAATGCGAACTCCAAATACGCCGCATTTTGACGTAGAACCGCAGAGCGACCTAACTTCCCACATTTCAACACCTAATCAGACACCTGGGACACAAATCGACCTCCTTTCCTCTCGTCGTAAAAGCAGCTGATAAAAAAGGTAAACAAGAGCGCAGGGCACAGAATACGGAAGAAAGTTCAAAAGCAGAGCACAGCGATTTCGGATTGTAGCTGTACATCTTCGCGCGTGAACTGGGCCGAGAAGCCGAGAAGCAAGGGAAAGGAAGGAAGGAAGGAAGGAAGGAAGTAAAAGTAAGGGAAAATCTGACGTGGTCAGCCATAAAATACGCGTTGGATGGCGCAAAACTCGCGCGAATACCCAGGGGCTCTCTCCTTTCTGATTTACTAGTGGTGCTACGGCTGGCCCGTTCCAGTGGTCGCGGCGACGAAGAGGAACGACGAGTGAGAGTCTCCAAGGGGAGTCCCCCCTGCCGTGGTCTCTCTCTGTGTTCGTGTGTTCCTATGTTAGTATCGAGCGTGTCCCGCCGTAATCAAGTCCACGCTGTCTAGTACATAATCGAGTATCGACTTACCCCGGCCGCAAGCCGCTAGCTGTTGTCTCCTATTCGTTGGATATGGCGTGTACACATTGAATCCTTGAAATCTCAGAGATGAGGAAAATGATGCACGATTAATGTTGATGTCGCAATAACTGGCTGTGGGTTTTGTTATGATTGAGGTGCAACCAGCTGCTAACCAGCACTCGAGCTATGGATATTTATTGAGCAAGTGTCGTGCTGACATCTTTGTACATGGAATGCCGGAATTGGGAGTAGCTTTAAAAGTATATCTGGTTTTCTGATATGTAGGTGCATTTTTTTTTAGAAAAACTCCTATATTACCCAGTGTCGAAAAATATAGGGAAAGAGTAAATATCAGGTAAATTAAAGGTAAATTAAACCGCATTCTCATCGGATTTTATCACACTTCAATCACTTCGTATTGGAAAGGATAGGGATTAGATTTTATAGTGCCTAGGAGATTTCTACAGGGGATAGTTGTAACTTAGAAAACGTTACAAAAAATTTAATGAACTTTTAAAATTTTCTTGTTCACAGCTACACATGATTTCAATTGGGTCACTGTAGATATGCCGATCGAAGGCTTTGCCAGCCAAAACAAAGAATTCATGCATTTCGATAAACCATAATTTGATGCACCAACATAAAAAACTTTGAATAATACTCTGTCACAGACATACAAACACACATACACGCGCTAACAGATGTATCATCCATTTCAGGGATTCACATAAATCGACTCTCACGCGCTCATGCAGTGCGAACAAGTAGAAGGAAGTACTGCAAGCAGCGCTGGCGTTTTAATCATAATATTCAACGAATCAGACTTCTGAATCCGTGCCAGGAAGTATATGACGACCAGAAAGATCTATCTCTCTTCTCTCTTCTCTCTTTCTATCTCACTCTCTCTCTCTCTCTCTCTCTCTCTCCCTCTCTCTTTCTCGCTCATCTCTCTTAGGAATACAAGAACGTCCCTGGAAAATCTAGTACTAAATGTATGTAGGGCGAAGTGCTGCAAGGGACCTTTTGTGCATTGCTGCGCTGCGGATACGTAGAGGAATTCTTTACCGTTGAACAGCTTGCACCGATTTATTCTGACTTTAGGCGCAGACTGCTTTCCTCGTCTTGGCCTACTGCTAAAATTATAGAAGATGCTTTTTCTTCCTAATGAAAAAAATTTTTTTGTATCTATATCTCAAACCGCTACTACACTAACAATATAAAATATATATTAAACAAGTGTTGGAAAAGCAGAGTAGAATGGTGGTAGTCAATTCAATTCAATTTCTGTAGGAATAACCTTGAATATAGTTTACTTAAGTTGTTCCAAGCATTAAACAAAGTATTAGATAAACAATAAAACAATGCAAAACAAAAGTATAACAATCCAAGATTCATAATCAACCAAAATTTTCGGAGCCAACATCATCCGTTCTAATTCTTATGGGATTTATGAGATTTTTCTCACATAGTAATTAGATGACGTAAATATAAATGTCATGTTAAAATCATAAAAGTCCAAGGAGGATATATGTCCAAGAAACTAATATATAATTATATAGAGGAAATTTTTACACGGGTTGGCAATGCGTGTGCAATATTTATGCAATATTATCCATGTTCGAATTAATACAGAGTGAAATTTTTTTTTCCTTAGTATTTCATCTAGCCTGAAGCAAATTGGAAATCTTCATGACTTATTTTGTCTTTTGAGGTTCATCCATATTAATACTGAGTAAGGTTTCGTGGCAATGTAACTATTCGTCATAGGATTCAAAAACATCTATTTATATAGATAACAAATAAATGAACACATGCTTATCCGACTAGGAATTAAATTAAGGGAAATATTACGTCCTGATAAAATACTTGCGAACTATTGTATGGACCTTATCAGGCATCCGATTAGGCCCGTAGTGCTTGGCCCGATTTCTCTATTAGTCAAGCTGTGACAGAATGACCATTACAGTCCTGATCACATCCCGGTTAATATACTGACTATCATTTTTTGTTCGGGTACAAAATTAAAAATTAAATAAGTCATCACCTGACATGGTTCACACAAGGCACATAATTAGGACGCTGTCAGGGTATAATATAACGGAAACTCCGTAGATCCTAGTAATACGGGCTCGTTTTAGGTAAATGTATTAGCGCCTTATCAACACCCGAGTACTGGCAGTTTATTTAATTTATTTCGGTACACATAAGTATCGCACATTCTATAAAGTAAAGAAAAAAATATTCAGCTGCAGTTCTAATAGTAAGCTCCACAGTTTTTGGTTTCTAGGTATTGAATATCTTCAAGCCCGATATTTAGGTGTTAAGGTGACTTATTGTGGGATTTGGCTGACGCGCTGCGTAGTTTTTTAATGCATTATAACAGTATAAATTCAGTCATGTGGATGCAGTAGCGTTTGTGCGGAGGCAACAGAATTTCCATTTATTCAACTAAAATTTTTTCTCAGCGTATTCTGTGCTTAAAACTGAAAACCACAATACTAATACTTATTAAAGTAGCACTGTAAACATTAGTTGAAATATTTACTTTTCCCTCAGATAGGTACACTTACATTTCCATTTATATTATCAATTGACTACGTTTCAGTTGACAATTAATACAATTTTCTTTTGTATACCATTAAAAGTACCTTTGAAACGTCAAAAGCAAGGTACTAAGTAAGTTACTCGTGCTAAAACTTTGAGTGCGCTTTGTCACCCGAAACCCCATGGAAGATAATGCTACAAAGACATCCACACATACATACACACACACACACACACACGCACACACACGCACACACTCGCACAAACGAGCTTAGACAAAACCACACCCACACGCACACCCGCACGCTTAAGTGAGTGCATACAACGGGATGATACGCGCGTGTATTTACACTGAAACGTATATATGGGTACATGCACCATATATAGACACACATAGACACATCCCGCACATGCAGCACATAGCGCGAGAATCAACTTTGCAAAGATTAGTCTCTCTCTCTCTCTCCCTCTCTCTCGCTCCCCCTCTCCTGTTCTGAGCTTTGCGGTTGCGACGAGTATAAGGCAGCCGCCTCGTCGTCTGCGACGACGTTCGCTTTCCAGCACCGATCGACCCTGCAATTTGAGCGGGATTGCGTGCAGCTAGTAAGTACGAGAGACTCGACATTAAACCGTAAGATCCTTGTCGTCATCTTTCAAGACGGACTCGGCGCCGAGGTGCTGACGCCAATATTGTATCGAGGAGATATCCGGAGATTGGAACTGACGAGAACATCGAACTTGTTGCGAGTCTTATGATGTTTGCTATCACGAGACTCGTAGTGCCCTTGGTGGGAATTATTTGTCATGTGGCAGAGTGAAATCTTGCGGTGGAAGTAATCACAGAACTTTCCTCTGCGAGGATCCATTTCAGTTAGATTAATATGTTTGCGATAATTGATTCTGATCCTTGGTTTGGAAATACTAATTCTTATAAGTATATAGAGTTTTATCCGCTAAATAATGTAAAGAAAATTCACAGTACTGCGGTTGGATATAAATTCGATAATGAATTAATTGTCGCTAGTAAAATATTAAAAACTAAATGGAAAATTTTAGATATATTAACATTCGATTGAAATGGATCAATGTTTATGCGTAAATGTTCACGTATACCCATGCCGAATTTTATTTTATTGTTATTGTATCATTATGTTCATCTATACTGGAAATGCTCTTCATTTATGAGTGTAGGACTATTTTAGAACAATAAATATCTACAAATTCGAATTGGAATTCATACATTCACCAACTAAAATGTTAATATTTAACTCAGATTATCGTATCATACTAATCGAAATTATACGATGCGAATTAATTGAAAATTATTTTCATCATAAAAATAGTTGCTTTTGATGAAAATGCTTAAATTTTTATGAATTTTCCCTCGAAATAACAACACCCAAGCATTATTCCATCAATCAATGTATCAAAAATATACGCATATAGTTTTATGGTTCAGTCTCAAAGATGAAAAATGATAGAATAGTAGAATAACTTTACCCTTTACTCTTCCCATCGAATTTGAATGAGGATGGGCAAAGTCTGAAGTTAGCACGCGGAAACAGGCAACCCGTCATTTGCGGAAAAGCTTACTCGCTAAATCGCATTACAAAACATCCGGCAGCGTTAATTGAGACGCGAGACTCTCGTCGCCAGCCCAATTTCGACTGAGGCATGGGGCATCGCCGGCGCGTGCGGTACTATTTCATTAAAAGATGTGTTTCATATCTCGATTCGCCAGCTAGCGCATGCAAATCGACTTAAAAGTCGGCTCAAGATTAAACCTCTGCAGCTTAAGATGTTGTTCCAGTTGCATAGGTTAAAGCTTCTTTGCATAAGCCGCCCTCCGGCTTTTAGTTGACATCGACGAAAGAGGCGAATTTTAAAAAAGGTTGCTAAGGTTAGTTTATCTTTTTACGAGCTTTGGACATGGAAATAATCGAGTCTATAGGTGTTACTTCTATTGGAAAATATGCAAAACGACGTGCGAAAGTTAGAACAAATATTAACGTGGACTGTTATAATCGGAAATGTTGGTTTGATACTAATTAATTTTCAAATTTTCAGAGATTCAGACGATGCCTCGAGTGCGATGGTAACTCGAAAGCCGAAAGTATAATAATTTTGACGAAAACTCCAATTTATTTTATATTGAAAGTAGAAAGTTCATCAATAACATTTTCATATTAATCTTCTGCTGCACTTAAGAGCTCGTATTTTATAAAAGCATGGAGAACCTGCAGCTGCATTACGCTCTTGTAAAAAATTCCTGTCAGAAAAATAAAAGAGCCACCCGCTACGCTATCAAGATAAGGGATTTGATTTGAGAACGCAATTATCCTCGGTTCTTTGAAAGATTCACATTTAGATTTAGATTAATCATTTATATACACACATGCATGTATAGTTTGCGTAGATAATATTACGGCGAGTGACAAGAAAATATGTCTCTCAAAGTAAAGTTACTAAAGAAATCATTCACTCAATATGTATGTTTCTTCTAAATTCTTTAATAAACTAAATCCCCAACACCCGCGACCCCAAAACCCAACGCCTGCGGTACTTTCTTCGACTTTGGCTCATTTTAGTACACATGTCAAGAATAGACTCTAGGTGAACAGACTCTAGGTCGGTCGCCATAAGAGAAGGTACACACTTAATAAAAGCAATTCCAATAAAGAAAATACAGCATCATATAACAAGTCTGTAGGTACTCTGATTTTTTTTGAAATCCTCTTTAACATAACACAATATTAAGAATCGTAACCACAGGAACACAAAGACTCACACACACACACTAACAAGACAGAGCGGAGAAAATGTCAGTGGCGATGATGTGACGGCGCGTCAAATCCGCGGCAGCAAAGGGGGAAACGTGTACGCAGCTGTTAATCCGGCCCGCGCGACACACCTCTTACACGTGTCTATGAGCGCCCTGTACAAAAGAGGCCTTGGGGGATGGGCGTCTAGCTCGCGATTACCTCTTCACGCCCGTTTACTCAGACTACGTCTGCAGATTGTCTGAAGAGATGGCGGATATTTTCCATTCCAGACGAATACACTGATTCTACGAAAAGTTATAATTGCAATATTATAATTGTATGCTACAATTATGTAATAATCAACGTAATAATAATTAAAAACCAACGTGCAGTATTACATTTTTCGAGTTTAAAATAATGCTAATAGTGTATATTCATTTATCAGTTCGGAAATAAATTAGTAAAGCAGAGAGAGGCTTATAGTCCGTCAAAGAGCTTGAAATGCAGGCCGGTCCAATGTCAGGAGAACGGACTTTCGACACTCGAGATACATCCGTCCTCTGATTCCGTTATAAAGCCCTTCGCTGCTTTTCGCATTCCGCGCGTGCACTCGCCGATAATACTATTGTGTGTAAGGTTACACGCTCGACTTGGCACGCAAGACGCTTCTTTCTCTTCTCTCAACCGAATGCCCGAGAATCTAATACTTGAAAAGGATATTCAGCCGACGCTTTAAGGACGTTCACTGGCTCGTACGATCAAAACATTTTTAATGTCGTAAATCATCATTGAAGAGTATTACTATTTATACGGAAATCCAGTATAGTTAACTACTGTACAACCCTAAAATTTAAAGAAAGTAAAAATCATGAATAATGTTGAAAAACAAAGTCCGCCATAAACTGTATTGTATTTGTGTAAAACGTGAAAATGAGTTGCACAATATTACCGACCGATAGATTCTAAACTTATTTTCACCAATAGCATGTCATTTCTAATGATGTCTTAAGGGGACGTCCAAGTACTCTGTTTTACTGATAGATACCAATGATTTTAAAGAATGATTTTTTGCTTCTCAGTAAATCATACGGCATTTTCTGTAAAAAAATAGTTATCTCCAATTCTAATCGTAATAAAGATCATTTATAATTTGTTTTCTCAGTAGAAAGACTAGTTCTAAAACTTTGATCGCATGCTTTAGGTGGCACGATTTTTGTCATGATTAAAAAACTTCCTTTATAAGGAAGCAAAAAATAGTTAAGCATTTCAGGGCGCCTTTTGTTATACTTTTTTTTTAATTATCACCAATCTTTCAATTACTCCTTTCAAAATATTGCGGGAAGCAATAACATGACTTTTAAAAAAAAAAATATAAGAATTATATTATATAATTAAATTATTTTAACATATTTTTAAACCAATAAATATTATTAAGTTTAAACTTATAGAGTCTTGAGAAAGTTCTGCGTTGACTTTGACAAGTCCATCAAAATTTAGAAAATCGTTTAGACACGTTACAAGAAAACTTAATTTCTCGCACTTCTTTACAAATTTACCGAAGGTCATAATATTTTTTTTGTTCAACTTGCCGGATTTGTGGGACAAATGCCTTTAACTGCTTGATTAAGAGCGATTGCTCTACTTCTGAAAAAATATTTCCTCAATAAATATATAATAGTCAATAATTAAAAATAACTGCAATGTACGAAACTCTATTCAACTTACTTTTAATTTGTTTAGTGATTTCTTTAGTAATCGATTTTTCAAAAGCTGTAAAAAAAATACACATGGTGAATATTTCATTAAAAAATACATGCTAGAAAATTTTATTCGTATTCAATATTGTTTAAAAATTAAATGTTTACCTTCATATTTAGTGTCCAAGTAAATCATAACGGAAGCTTTAAATTATAAACTACGTTCCTTTTCAGTATTGATATTAGAAGATTGTGAAGAAATTACATTCGCAGACTGCTCTGAAGTATTACTTTGAGATTCTATTAAGTTAGGAACGGTAAAAAGGCTTTTTCAATTATTTGTTGCCTCGTCACTTATATAATACTGCAGAAATGGACCTTATCGGTAGAGTTTAGCATATCCTCTGCTTCATCATATGTTTCTGGAATATTTATAACATTATTAGAATTTTCTCTTATAATTGTAATGTACTAAAAAATGTTATAACTCTATAATGAGTTACTAAAGAAGAATCATATTTTTGACAATCACTGAGTAGTGGATGTATATTTTGTACAATTTCACATATAACATATATTTTCTCCCTTGAGAATGGAGGTGCTGCATAGTGAATAAAGCATTTATTTGTATCCAGTTCACGAGAGAAAAAGTCACCAGGCACTATCACCGACAGATTATCTAAAAGTTCGTTGTCTGCGTTGCACATGCATGCAATTAAATATTTGATATCAATCTGTAATAATAAATAGGAATAAAATACTAAAAATTACAATAAATCTTACAGTGTAATTATATAATCTTTGAAATTTTGAAATTTTTTTAAATTGTTAAATAAACTATTAAATAAATGTTAAAGAATAATAGAGATACATTGATAAGGGAAGATACATTAATATACGTAAATTGGTTAACAAACATTTGTATTATATGTATATTTTATGCTCTCATGAATGTAATTATTCAAAATAAGTTGTATTATACTAAGTAGTAAATAATAAATCAATTTTTTCAACTAAAATATAATGTAAGAATTAATATACATTTTTATATATTTCGTTAAATGTGGAAATCGGTAAGGTAGAAATCTTTCCAACCTTGGCACATCTCCTTAAATACCATAATCCATCCGTTCATCAAGCCTGATTTCAAGGGTAATTTCTATAATGACGGACGTAAGGAGGGGCTGCGAGAGGAGGCCAAAGGGACACGTGTAACGTAAGAATTTCCATACGCCGGCTGTACTGGGCCACTGATTGGCGTTAGTTCTTCTTTGCCGGATCAACGTGTTCGCGGACGTCCCCGGCAAGAGTCTCTCGCTTGTCGACGGGGCGTAATGACGCGACACAATCCGTCGCGTGCAAGCCAAGCCAGGCATATATACCGAGACATTTTCCGGCCTGCCGCGGGCGATCATTTCGTATCATCCGAACGGCTGCCTTTCAGTCGTTCGGAAAAATCGAAAGAGCTGCAACTCTTTTCTTTCTCGCCCCCACCCCCTTTCTGCCGGCTCATCCTCTTCTTCTTTTTCTTCCTTCTTATATTTCTCTCCTCGTCTCGGCGCTTTCGGCCTGCACGATAAAATCCGTGTCTGTCAGCAAAGCTGGTTTCGCGTGCGTGTATGATGATTCTTTTTTTCTCCGCGTACGTTTTACTTTGCAGCAAAGTGATTAAGTCAAGATTTTTTTGCCTTTGTTGATATTTGTACTATTTGATTTTTGCTATTACCTTTTACTTAATATCCGAATGATTTTTATCGAATTCTGTTTTTATATATTTTACGGCTTCTGACGCCTAAAACTTATATATTCTTTTATAACTTTGAATTTTGAAATACAATTTTGAATTTCAATTGGATGACAACATGCATAATGTCAGTATAAAAAACATGTCTTTCTTGTGCAGTCATGATGCTGAATATTCACGCATCCTCGTTCGGTGTCGGCCTTCTCTGCCTTTCTTTTCTCGCCTAATCCATCTTGCTTCCAACTCCACCACTGGATTTTCACTTCTCCGTCGATGTATATACAGATATATCCACTTTTTTCCGAGTCTATTCGTGTGCCGAGGTGAACTCAAGCGAGATAAGTGCTTTTCAATGTCGCGCAGAATATTTAGGAGTGGTTATATAATACAGGTTTATACGCTGCAAGTGAAATTTGCCAGTCGTGTACCCACCGAGACTTTATTTATTTGCTATTTGCTTGATTTTCAATTTTTTCAATGCCGAGTGTGAAAAAGTTATAACTGTTATGGTGTAACTGTTAATGTTCATTATAAAACAATTTTTAGAAAAAAGTGATCTGATTTAATTTTTTTATACAAAGTATACGGAAATGATTAAATATGGCTTAGTTTGTGTAAATGCTATTTCAAGTCCATACATTTGCAAAGCTTTTGAACACAATTGAATTTCAGGTTTTAAAATATTTTGGATAAAATAATACAAGGCATTGTAGTAAAACACACGACATTACACGTTATACACTAAAACAAGGTTTAACCTCAAAATATAATAGTTATTAACTTTGTACTCTTCTGGTACATGCATTAATTTTAGTGCATTTATAAGTAGTACTAAAATGACATCTGAATTTTCATATTACATTCTCGTTTTCAAATTGTACTATTACCCGCTTAGCCGTATGACATAATTAAATATGGGAATTGCAATCTCAGAATGCTTTAAACATTTTTTTTCAACGCGTTGAAAATTCCAAAGACAATTATTAAACGGTTTATATCCGATACATGATCCACTCTAATCGACGTCCATATTTTTGACGCAAGTAGTACACACTCAATTAGGTCCGGCAAAATTTCATAGCGAATCGTTTCACGCACCATGGCACGCTATCAGTGCTTTACATTAAATTAGTTAACAATACAACAGGGTGAGATTAAAAATAATTACAGCAGACCGATTCTATCTAGTCGCGTAGCAGCAAATAATTAAGCATTACACGATGTGAAATTGCATACTTACCGGTAAAAAAAATATCAGATGTTAATGATGTACATTGAATTGAATGTAGGTATAGCGATAAACTAATAAGAATTTACGTGCAATAGCAGCTTCGTCTCATCCCATGTACATTTCAGCACGGAACTCAATTAAAAAGAAATTCCTTCCAACTCGTTCAACGACAATACGTAAATTCGTAATAACGCGCTTCACCGAGAATCAAATCATCCAGAAAGGAGCAGCTTTACATTATGCCCCGCAGTGCGGAAAAATTGCAGACAATCACATACACACACATAGCGACAATCTAACGCTGAAACACGTGCACAATGGTACACGGCTTTTCGTACACAAGATAAGGAGAAGAAATGGAGCGGAGGAACGTTTACAATTAAAATTACACAAGTGCTTCGGAAGTAGGGATTTTAATTATGATTTTTGCTTGAGGAAAGGAGCGAGAGGAGAGAGAGTATGCCAGACCGTATTACAGCGGCAGCAGCGACTCTTAATGTTCGCGTGCATTTTGTATACACGGGATTCCGCGTCAAATATCTCTGACCCCGGCTTTTTGAGTGGCGTGCAATTTCGGATGCGTTGCAGCCTTTAATTAACCGCTGAATTATTTCGCAAGCAATGGAGCCCTATGCGGATATACACGCTGCTTGAATTTTTCATTGTTACATACACATGTTTGGTTTTGTAGTTGTTTAAAATGCTGCTTGCACCGATTATTTATATGCTGTTCTCTACATAAACCTATAAAATGGGATTTTTACGTACTCGCCGTAACATTACAGTGCCAGAATATGAAAACAAAGCAGTTTATGCGTTTTAATACAATTATAATTAAGATCCAGTACAAATATAATCTAGAATAATAGTAGTACAAACTAAGTGCACGCTGAGGGAAATTATACACGTGAAATGTAATGGCGCAGTTGGCGGCGCTATTAGAATGATTAATTAACTTTGGGAAAAATCTGGTTAAACTAAAACCTTACTTCGGAGCAAAAATGGTGCAACAAATAGAATTTTTAGAGAATGAAGGAAGGGCAGCGTTGAGAAATGGCACCATCCAAGGAGGAAGAAAGTAAAATTAGAAGAAGAAAGATCGAGTCGCGCTGCTCGAGCAAACGTTGAAAGCTCCATATGGGCGCGTTTGCCTTCCCCCCCCGAGCCTCTCGAGCTTTCGCGGAGCCGAGATATCTCAGGGACGCACGAGGGTCGTCTCCTCTTTGCGCAAAGAGATAAAGAGGTAAGAAGATGCGCTAGTACAGCTTGCAATGCTTGCAATGCTTGCAATGCTTGCAATGCTTGCACACACACACGGACAGGGAGCTGCGCGATGCAGGTGCGAGTGAGCGAGCGGCTCTTCAACTTTTCTCTCTGTACTGTGCCGGGACACACGCTAATCCATACTTATGCGAGGCGGCCCGAGACTAGATGTGTGCACTTCTTCTCGCGCTTTGCCACTTTAGGACGCGAGTTTTCTTGACTCTGGCTCTGCGCCCGGGATTTCTCTGCTCTCTTCTTCCTTTTTTTCTCACTTTTTTTTTCAAAAGAGGGAAGAGATGGATTCGTTGCACGGGTTCTGCGACTTTTTTTGCTGGAGACGTCGTAATTATTTAATACCCGCTGATTATCTTTGTTTGCGGAGTACGTGCGAGGCCCGCCTTAGACTCAAAGTAATGCTTACTGCTAACTATAAATTTATGTTTTATTTGTGCTTTTGATTTAAACAAATAAATAAATAAATAAATAAATAAGTATGTTTTGTACATTTCTCTACGTTCTACTTATTAAGTATACTTCAAGAGACATTATCTGCATCCATTCACCAACTATATTAGCTATGAAGTTAGCTAAAAAATGAATATTACATATATCACATATCTTATATATAAGAAACTAGCAAAATTCAAACGTACTTTGCGCGCTTAATATTTCCATGCTATCCATTAAATCGAACTCTAACAAATATTTGAAAATTCTAACAAATTATAAAAATTTTTATGTGCCTTTCTTTTATTAATCTTTAATCTTTCTCACATTAAAAAATAATATTAAAACAGTATTTAGTTTAAAACAAAATCCTTATACAAACTCTGAAAGAATTATACACTAAATGATTTGTTTGAGAACGTATTCAACCGAACATACGTAATTCTTTCATAAATTTGAATTAAAATATTAATTTATATAAAAATATTTTAACACAACATCAGGCCATCACTTTTTTAAGTGTAGATACTAGGAAAGAAACAATTATTGCGATCTTTAAAAGTCTTTAAAATTACTAAAGCTTTATAAACTGTGTAATTTTTTTCATTCATATTTATTATTATTTTATTTTGGTTCGGCACTTTATCAAGCCCTATTGCAATTTTTAGGAAGTACATTTGCAAATAATTTCTTTGAAAATCTTGATATACCAGTCACACCAGGGTGCGAACGAAAAAGTAAAGTTACGGAACATAAACAAATTTTCAACTTCATCCTCGCAAAGTTCCAGTCGTCGTGTCAGCTGGAATACAGAGGAAACTTGGTGCGAAGGGGGATGAGACACGTAACAAGCTTTCCTGAACTTCCTTTTCGAGGGATTTTCGATGGCCACTTTCATAAAGCTTACGTGCCTCGAATGCGTTCGCACGCATTGCAAAAGTTCCACTGTAGCCTGGAATATCAATTCTATTTTTAAGCATACTCACCGATATTAACGCGGTCGCACATTCATTTTATCCAATCTTTAACGTTCCGCAATATTTTACCTCGTTTTACGTATTACGAAACATTTGGAAAACTACAACTGTACTTACATACAAATGTTTCTAAAACAATTGACCATGAAGTGCAATCGATTTAATTTACTTGGGAGAACTTTCATACTTTCTCTAGCCGAATTTTCATCTCTAAATGAACAAATATTAATTAAAAATTTAACTGACAAACTGTACTCAATACGCCCGTAATTAGCGCGTATTGAGTACAGTTTGGACTCGGACTGCTGGACGTATTTAATATTATGAATGCATCTTCATTTATCAACTACGAAAATAATAAGCTAGAACCGGTTAATCAAGGCTGCACCGTAAAGAGGAATATGTAAATTTCATTTGTTTTGTCGCAACTCTCGGCCACATAGGAATTAGCTATTTCACCGGACGAAGTGCATTCAACATACGCTCGAGAATTAATCCCTCACCACCTCATTTCTCTTCCTCTCAATTTGCCACCATTGATTGCAGTATTTTCTTTCTTTTAATTATTCAAAGCACCGACCAACATTTTTATATGCATGCAGAAATACTTTTAAGAAAAACATTTGTGATTCAACAAAATAGTGAATAATAGATTACGTTGTCCGCTTAATAGTCAAAAATGTTTCATCAGCCGAATCTCTAACGATACATTCCTGAATAATTATTTCATAAACTATTTTAGATAAAGTTATATATATTGGATGCATCCACGGTCTTATGAATAGTTATTTTGTGGATTTCTCGATGAGAAAAAGCGAACAGCGAAGCAGACTGGTACAGGCGCGCGATCAATAACCGACGCACCGGACCCGTTCGTAATGTACGCGTCGCATCAGACGCGATCACAAAGCGCGCGCGCGCGCCACTCAGCCGCGACATTAATTAATATTAATGAAAAACTTTCGAGCTCGCGATAGCTCTTGAATGCCTGTCGACGCGTCGCGCAGAGTTCACTTTTGCCGGCATTCGGTGAGAGCGCCGAAAAGTGTCAGCTTGCGATTGTACGGGCGATCACAGACGCCAAACTTTGATTTCATCCTTGCGCTGTTGTGTCGCGCGGAGCCACGACGAGAGATGATGAGCTAATTAGTCTAGGAAGTTCTTCGTTCTCCCCTTAACACCGATAATCCGAATTTCGTATATTGCACCAACTGCTCGGTTTGTTTGAGCGTTATTTGAGTATGAATTGAAGTTGATGATTCCTTAATGATGTACCAGCAATCAAGTGAACATTTTACGCAGGAATCAGAATAATTCTTTCAAAGTGGGAAATTGTTAGCTTATTGGATTTTCACAGTTATAAAAGGTCGATAAGGTGACGCTGTTTTATTTTGTTCTAATAGTACATTTTGTTGTCACAGCATTTATTATATTATATTGACAATGCGAAATAACAATATTTATAAATTAAAGATTAAAAAAATAATGTTTTTGCTTTGTGGAATCGCTAAAGGCATTGATAAACATTACACCAGTATTTCACCAGAGATATCGTTAGAAACCCCATTACGTTTTTAACAACCATCTGCCTGTATTAGTTTGCATTCATCATCGTTTTACGAGTGGCAGTACCAATACTAAATCAGCACATCCATTGCTGCAAGTCGAAGCCTGCAGCGCCGAATAGGACTTTTAAAGCGAAGGTCAATGGCTATTCTATGGCTGTAGATCTAAGGGCCTCCCGCTCGATTTAATCCATCATCAAATCCCCTACCAGGGCGCACCTGGTGCTCGCTATCGCTGCTGGGAGCCACGCTGAAGGTTGAACGCATGAGCGCGGCAAACCCTCCTGCAGATTGAGAAATTATTGACCTTGTTAGGGATGATTAGAACTATCGGGTTAGACGACGTTGCCGTGGATGCGGAGATTGCGGCTCGAGATGGAGGAAGAGGGGAGCGGCGCCTTCCTCTCCCGCTAACTCGATGGTTTAACCGGTTAGATTAGGAGCTCTTACGCTCCTGCACCTCCACGCGCCTCGTTTTCTCCTGCAAGCGACGGGGATTAGATGCGCGTCTCGCGACTAGTCGCGGCTCTATCGCCTCCTGTGTTTCCTCAGCGACCGACGATAATCTGTCGCGAGATGTGCCCGAGCTGTCTATTATCGAAATTCTAATGGATTTTGAAGGATATTTCTTCAGCCACTTCTTCGGCTGATGATGCTTTTTAAATTTGGTGACACTTTTATTAGTACCCACTGAACGCTAACCTTTTATTCAAGTTTCTATTCTGTCATTCGTTTGATCTCTTATAATTTTTTTCTTGTAACAATCTCGTTTCATCTCTAAATACTGTTTGAATCATACTCCGTACACTACAATTATGCTTGCCAGATAATACACGTAAATAGAACGCTATATTAAGCTCATGCAATTTATGCTATAATTAAGAAACTTCATGATCAGTTGATTATCGTTGAAATCAGGCCCTGATCAGTATACCCATTACCGTGATCAAGCCCTGGCCGGTGTTACTGACTGGCGAATTAATTTCTGCTCGGGATAAGTAGTCACTATAACCGCTCGACTACGCACGTCTTCTTATTTAAATTGCAAAAGAGTAGATTATTATACTTCACTTATAAGTGAATTACTTAAAATCTTTTTACTCTGCAGCATTATGCATGAGCATGTAGGCATTTCGCCGCCCTCTGCCGACCGGCTCAGTATTTTTCGGCTTGAGTCTGAGTCAGAATCGCTCTAGGTTTTCCCTGAGCGAGGGTCTACTTATATCTAGCGGTGGAGCGCCGAACAAACTGTCCGGATGAACACCTCTGCATCCTGTGAGAGTTCCGAATCGAATGAAGATAGCTTATTCGTTACAATATTAAAAGCTGCAACGCATCGTGGTTTAGGTTTATCTGTTGTTGCTTCAAAAGAAAATTCCGTTTAGGAATTGTTAAAAAAATACAAATGTCACGAAGAAATTCTATAAGATTTCGGAACATTAGTCTTGCTGCATACGAGCTACATAAATGATTCGTATAGCAAGCGCAGCTTATACTCTTAAGCCTAGGAAAATCTCTCCAAAATTTCTGAGCAACAGAATTTAGATATATATATATATATAATACTATAGCGTTGAATACACCGGAACGCTGTGGGCATCGTGGTCGACTTGAAAGAAGAAGAATAGTCCCCTCGTACAAACGTACAAATATACCTGGCAGCTCAATCCTGAAACAAGACGGTGTCTACCCTCACATGCTTTAGTGTATAGAGTTCAATACATTACCTTCAATGCGGAATTTAACGCACATCTGCGGACCATTGATGATCATGCAGCAAGTGCACACCATCAAAGGAACATGGAATAATTGGGACTCGTATAAAGCTTAAATGCAATAATATTAAAAAAAAAAAAATAAAAAAAAAAAAAGCTTAGTTGTCGGCATTATTCTCGAAAAATCTATTGCCATGCGACCTACTTTACCGGTATTCTAATTATTCAATTTATGTTTGAAGTGATTATCATAAAGACTTACAGTATACAGTACAATATACAGTAGTTTAATGGAATGTTTATATAATAAATAAACAAGTACTTAAGGGGAAGCCGTACTTAAGAAATGCGACCTACCATACCGGTATTCTAATTATTCAATTTATGTTTGAAGTGATTATCATAATCACTTCATAATTTGGGAAATGATAGAAAATGAAATATAT
>UELU01137815.1:546-15034 GCA_900490025.1 Megastigmus dorsalis | reverse complement strand
AATGCTGAAAGACCGGATTATTGGGCAGCGATAGTATTGCTGGAGATATCGCTGCAGTTTAGGGAGTACTCCCGCAATGGAATTGCCAAACGGAATATCGGTAGTCGGTAGAAGATCAATAATAAGCTACTGTTAAAGGATCGAGTGGTGCCTGCAAGCTTCCTTACTTTTCCGGTTTTCTCGCGACGTTAACATTAACTGTTTTTGAATTGAGTTATAGATGTACCGGTATACACGGCCGTGTATACCGAGTCGCCCACCGGACTAGTAAAGGAACACGACGTTTTGTGTCTGAATTTTGAAGTACGATATTGTATATTATGTATATAATCATCCATATATTTGTATACCATAACTTTTCCCAATGGAATTTAAATGTAATATTCTGTATATATATTCTATGTAAATAATAAATAGTATAAATTTTACTTTGCAAACAATAACTCTCGTCATAGCGTCTTTATTTATCCTATTCCTAATTTTTTCTTTTTTTATCATATTGAATACACGTATTAATACACGCTTTTAAATATATGCAGGTGACGCATTACACAAAACGATATCGGATTGTGCATTTTTCAGCAAATTGATTTTTAGTATACGTTATACGTACATTACGGTATTAAAAATTGAGCTATTTGAACTGAAAGTTTAAGATTTTGAAATGGGAAACCTACGCTAAGTACATAAAATTCGCTCATTTCGAAACAACAATTTTTGTAGGTGTCATTGAAATATTTACTTGAAACTTTAACAGATGATACATTATTCATAGACAAAGTGCACCTGTATTCGGGACTTGCATAAATCATTTTTTTAAATTAACCTATTAACGTCCAAGATCCCAAATTTTCAACAACTTTTTCAAGGCTTTTTTTAACAAAAAAAAAAGGTTTGAAAAAATTTGAACAAGATCATATCCGACGTATTTTGAGCTGTTCTTTCGAATGGTGATGTGTTACTTTCAATTACGATTGGTCGTGTGGACTAAGGCGTTATTTTTAGGACAGTATAACTTTTTGCTGGGCTTCAGTACGAATCTCAATAAATTCAAATTGTTTTTTCTTTAAATGGTTGAATATCGTCAGGAATATTATATTTCTTTACATTTAACATTAGAACTGCAGCAGAATAAGATAATTCGCACTTATAACGCGCGCTGTTCATATTCTAGTAATATATAAAAATTCATTATATGTCTTACTATTAATTGAATATCATAACTAACTGTTATTCAGAAAATGAAGATACATTTTTTAAACTAAGGATCCCAATTATAGGCTTGCACAGTTCGTTTTATTTAAACACAAATTGAATTTGTCGATCGTCCACAAGTCAATATATTAAACTCATAACTACTTGTTGTATGATTTTAAAAACTTTATTGTTTTCAAATTAAGAAAACTATAAAAAAAATTTATTTAATGCAAATTGAATTAACAATTATAATAATAGTAATAATTTTAGATAGTATTGTGAAGCAATACTGGCTGAGTATTGGTTAAGTATTATTAAATCTCATACTTACTTAAAGTGTTAATATTATCAGAACAAAAAGTAATTTCTTCGTTTAGTCATGTTGCACTCTTCGAAATAAATCGATCGTTTTTCTACTAGATTCTTGCCATTTTACAAAATATGTTTATGTAATATTTTCATTTTGCGATAAATTATTTGAACAATTAAATTTCTTTGATAAAATGTCAGAAAGATGATATTTTTTTTTCTATTTTAGATAATTCATGATTTTCAATAAGAATATTGTGCAGTTCTATCCTTTTTATGCGACTCATGTAATGTACCTAATCGTCAATAACCATTAAACTTTATACTTTAATTTCTTGATTTAAATTTTTCACGTACTTACGTACTTATTCACAATTAGTTAATATATATTTATTACGTGAAACTACAAAAATGATAACAGTGCCAATATTCTTGGAACTAGTATTTAGGGATGTTTGTTCATCGATTTAAAAGAATTCATTTGAAAAATTTGTAAATTAATAAACGATATATATTTAGATATTTACGGGGGTATTATCCCTATAGGCTGTATTTTTCTATATTCGCCTGAAATAAAAAAATCAATGCATTAATTACATTAAATACAATATATATTATATATTGGACTATAATTTATGCCAATTTTAATATGAAATATCAAATAATTTCATGGGAACTTGCTAATATTACTTCAGCAACATATTCTGGCCAAACGCAGGGTCCTGACCAAACCATATTATGGATTTTGCTATATAATGTCTCAAAATGTCTGTAAAAGACTACTTGAGGAGCTAATATTATTTATATAGGCAAGAAATAAGATCCACAATTTTTTGAAAAAAAATATTGCTCGGTAAGCAAAAAAAAATTCTTCTAAATTTCTACTTTTTTCATATTTACAATGATACTTACATGTTAATTGGCATTTTGGTTAATATAAATAGCGTTAGGTTCTCCAGTATGTTATTACAAACATTTTAAGACCTCATATGTCAAAATACATCTAATAGTTCCTCCAGGATCCTGCGCATAGACTCTAAAAACATATAAAGGAGATAAATCAATTTAAAGTTAAATATTAACATGATGCTTAATATATTTATAGCAGTATTCGCATAACCTGAAAGACAATTATATCAGGTAAATTATGAAGTATATGTATACGTATAAAATAATACATAAATTTATTGTAATTATATAGTTTTAAACTCTTTGAATTAGATACTTACATGTATATTGTTGGAAAACATATACATTTACCACTTATTTACAGTCCAGTCCAGCATATGCAGGCAAAGATGAGTCATAACTTTCTTGCCTGGAAAAAGAAATCACACAAAGAAACACTTTTTTCATATAACACTAGTCACACGTAAAGCAGGAATACTTATCTGATCTCATTGAATTTTTTCATTGAAAATTCTTTTGTTTCGAATACTTTACATTCATCACAACACTTAAGGTGAAATACCCAATACTTGGACACATTTTTTAAAGCAATATTTAATATCGATATTTTAAACTGAAAGACTTTTATTTTTACATTTTTTTTGTTATAATATATAATTTGGACTCTTATGAGTCGATTAAAAAAATAAAGTTGTGATTGAGCTCTTTAAAGATAAAATTTAATCGCATTAAAAAATGTCGCTATACAGCCTCATTGGCTGAATCCAGTACTTGGACCCAATTGACGCTAGAAGTTGGACAATAGATATATTACTTGCTTTTCTTCATGTTATATTATGGTTATAAGAATAATAATTAATATATTGATAATTTAATTAGACAATAATACATAACTAGATTTATTTTTACAAAAATAATAATTTTAATACTGTTAATACTGACATAAATACTTATAAATAAATAAGTTTTTCTTTTTAATGAATTAAAATAAATAAATTACAATTTTTCTTGTTTTATTTTAAGTTTAGTTTTCAAAAATTCCATTTCTTGATGTATCAGAGCATTATCAATTTCGACTAACTGAGCATTTAATTTTTTTTGTTGCTGAATTAATGGAATCATATTCTCCTTACTATTCTCTGATTTCATGAGCTTTTTTAGTTTCTGTATCTCAATCTTGATTTCTTTCTTGTGTTTTAGCTTTTTGTTCTTATCTTCATTAAATTCTTTAATAACATTTTGTTCTTTTTCTCTCAACACCTTTGCTATTTCTTTTTCTTTTTTATTTAATAAAATCTGCTGCTCCTTTTCCTTTTTCTCATCTTCTTTCTTGTGTAAGACTAGAAGTAAATCGTCTACTACAGACACTGATGGACCGTCTTCAGATCTAACTTCAATCTTTTTCTTGGATCTAAATGTAGGTAGTGGAAATGAATTTTGTATTATTGGTAATATAAGTGACTCCTCATTTCTACTTTCACCAGAACCTGAAATATAAACATATTTTGCACGACAAAAAAAATTTTGAATAAAAAATTTTTATCTTTTTAAAATATAAAATACTTATACTTACAGTTAACGTGTTGTTATCGATTGAATTAGTTTTACTCAGAGAACAACTTCCAGACATAGTGCTTACTGCTCGTGATGTATCATTGATCACCTTGTTCACAGTAACTGTATATTAACATTACCCATTACTTTAGAAATTGGTTCATCCGTATTGGTACTATTCAAATCCTTTATAGAATTACAGTTTAATTCATTTTTACTCAAACTGTTTACAAAATTGATTGTATTAGCACTCATAGACAAGTCGAGAATGTCATTTATAAATAAGTGAATAAATAAATAAGTAAAAAATTAGTATGCATTATAAATGAATTAATTATATTTACAAACCTTTACTTGAAATATTGAAACATTCAGAATCTTGCTCAGAATTGGATAAATCTGCAATTGTTGAATCATTAAAACTTTCAACTGTTGAACTATTAGTGATTTCATGATTACTATTATCATATAAAATATTTTCCATATCAACGTATCCTCTTTGGTAACAGAAGCTCTGGGGCTGGTAAGGTTTTGAGCGATCCTTTTACTCAAATTAGGATGCCTCTGCATAAATGCATTGTACCAATGCTGACCAGGACGTTTGTTTTTAAAAGGAGTAGTCTTATCACCAACATAATTCTGAACACAATCTAGCAGTCGTGTTTTGGTGACAGGAAAACCTGTTTCCACGCAAAACACAATCCACTGCATTATAACTGTTTCTTCGTCTGTACTCAGAACAGTTTTAGGTCCTTTACTACACTCAAGAGGCACTAGATTCTTCAATTTTATGAAGAGTGTACTTTTGGGATGCCAAACTTGTAAGCAGCTTGTCGCAAAGTCTATCCTTCACTCATTACATTTAAAGCTGCTTGAAGACATTCAGTGGTATAATTTTTTTCCGTCCTCTTCTTTCTAATAGCACTCCGTTGAACAACTGTCCTGTAAGCTTTCTTCTTAACGCACTCTTTTGCTGTTACTCTTGTTGCCTTACTCTTTTCATCACTCTTTTTTCTACCTATAAATAAAAAAATTACACACATGATTACTTTTAAGATGTATAAGTACTTAAATATTTTATAAAAATTTTATGTAAAAATAACATTATTTAAGTATACTTATAACATTATTTTATAATTAATGAAAAAATTACTTACCCATTGTTGAGCATTGAGGTTATGGAGGTTATGTATTCAGAAAAATCAACTCTACCTTCGCCGATAAGTCAGATAAGGTACTGATTACAATACAAAATTGCTTGCAAAGTTTTTAAGTACACAATTCGTAAGGTTTTAAAGCACTTTTAGAATAATTACTTATCACAAAAGCAATACAGAGCATCCAACATACGGAACTGTCCATCTAAAATCTTCTATACTTGCAATATAGATAAAGATGGACACTAGCGCCTATCTTGTCCAGGTACTACACATTTAAGACATATACTTGGACAAGTAATTTTATGTAAAAAATTATTTTTTTATTAGTTTTCTATTACGAATATTGTTTAACAGTGTAATTGCTATTAAATAATATTATTACAAGTATATATAAATATGTAGTATTAATTTTTATTGTAATATATAACTTTTTACATTATGCAAAATCGAGTAAAATTTGACTGTTTTTAACAATTTTGGGGTCATATTTTAAACAATTTATTTATAAATAATTAATGTGGAAAATTATTAGAAATTTAAAGGAATATATAGATAATGTTATCAAAAACACTAAATTAATTTTTTTATTCGTTTTCATATTTTCTTTTTCGTGATAATTTGCTTTTGCTTTACAGTCCAGGTATTGGTCTGATTTTTCACTTTGTCCAGGTATTGGGTATTTTACCTTATTACATCCGTCTTTGCTTCTGTAGCAGTCAGCAGACTGTAAACAACTTGAATCTAAATCATATGATTGCATGCAATAATTTGCTCGAGCTTCCACCTCAAATCGTCGATAAAGCAGACAGCGTTTATTATAATCGAAAGAGTAGTGACACTAGCGATGCGCGGTCTTTTGAAAATTGAATACATAATACGTTTATATAATGATCGCGAACTAGTAAATGATGGTTATTTTAAATTATTTTTTCTACAATTGCTTAGTTATAATTTTTAAAATGACAACCTTATTAAATAAATGATGCTAAATAGCGGAAATTGTATTTGATGAACATTATATTTTCTTGCAGCATTTATGATTCCGAATAGATATGTGGAAAGGTCTTTCGTTTACAGAATGAGTTTTAGTATCTCAACGTATAAAAATATTTTATTATGCATAGAAAATACGATATCGTGACTTATATAACTAGAATAATGAAAAAAATCATTATTTCGTGAGTTTTAATTTTTGTGATTTTATTCCTTAAATTCTTGTAATTTCTTTATTTTTTGGATTTTCTGCTTGAAAATTTATTTTTAGGTTCGCTAATATATGATAAAAAGAAAATCAATTTTTTCGTTATTTTTAGGGATATTACCCTCTTAACTTACATAATTTATGTTAAGGTTTTTGGAGTAGTTTTTATGTCAAATAAAAAAAAATACGAAAGTATTAAAAAATGAAACTCTACACTATATTTTTTTAATCTTAGTTTAACACTAATAAAACAAAACAGGTTCACTGTTTTATCGGCAATGGGCAAGAGTGCAGCATTGTAAAGTATATTGTAATAAAACAAAACCGCTTCGCTGTGTTACTCGGGACAAATCGAAAAAGGTTGCAGATTTATATGCTAGTTCTTTGTTGAGTATCCACTTGATTTAACGTCTTTCAAACCTAAAAATTCGAATATCTTTTAATGGCGTAGACAGGCGCAGCTACAATTATTTTTAAATATTTCTTTATGCATTTCATTAAATAAAAAAACTTTCTTCAATGCGTGACTTTCAGGAAAATGTTAAAAATCAGTATTATTTGTAATATGTAGTACTTTAACTAAATAAAATATTTAACACGATAAAGTATAAAATTAATGCTCATAGGATATATTTTGATGGAAAAAAAATTTACTTGACAGCACGCAAAAAGTACATTTAAACTTACACATTCAATTTTGTAAAAAAGTGTTAAAAATTCTAAATTAGAAAAAAATGTCTTATTTTACTTATTTAGAAGCTACATAAAGTTACACAAGTAACTTAAATCTACAGATAAAGGCGGTTTTTAATGTACTTGTACATAAATAATAAAACTATCATAGAAGTAAAAAATTATTTGAAAGTTTTTAAAATTGTATTTTAACCAGCTTTTTGGCAATTTAAACCACTGTGTGTTGATAGGCGCTTTTCCCCTCAGACTCTCGCAAAGTTTCACGGCAAATATTCAAATATTCATGACTGAGTTATTCATATACTTCTTTAATGGGATATTCATATATGGGTGGTAAGGCTTTGCTTACAAAATTTCGAAGAAATGAAGGAGGCGGGGTGAGACTAGGTCTCCCCTCTACAAACCGCTAATAACACCCGTTCCAGAGTCGACGCACCCAATGCTTGTCTCTCAGTATTTTGCTAAGTTTCGCGGGAAACCTTCAAATATCCACGGCTATTTTATCTTTAAAAATTAAACAATGGAGCGTACGTATACTCGTATACATGTGTGTAAAAATGTAAAGAGTTAAATAAAAAAATATATTCAATGGAGGATAGGAGGAAAATCTCACTATTATGTCTAGCTGAGACACTGTAAGGAGACACTATATTTACACGTAAGTGTCACAAATGATTGACACGATCCCTTGGGTTTTGGATTTTTCTATAAGCAGTTGAAGCAATTAAACGTCAGCGTGGTAAAGGAAAGGATATAAAAGCTGACAAAAGTACTTCCTCGTATAGTTAGTTAAGTGCAAAAACTTAGTTTGAAAAGTCATGAGAAATTATGGAGAACACCGCCGTTTTTATTCAAAGTGTTGAAAAATCTCAGGTGCGGCCAAAGAGAATCCAGAACATGCGATCAAATGACGAAAAAATAAGAGTCATAGAATTAAGGAAGTGCATCAGGTACATAGGAAGTCAAAACAAATCTACAAGAGACTTTCTACTGACTAGATTAGTTAACATTTTCGATTTGACAACGTCGCTTATTTTGCGTCATATATATGTATATAAATTGTTTATACCCGAGTAAACACGAGTATATACTAGTTGCGTATACGTGCATTAATTTGTGTAAAAAAATGTCCGAGAATGTAGTAAAAAAGTTTTTTTATTGAACAGGGAAGCGTGTGAGAGAGTCAATATACAATTTAAAGATACGACAAGCTACTACAGGGAAAAATTTAAGAACAGTTTACGGTTCAAAGCGATCTAACCTAAAATAGGTTAATTTTGACGGTGGAAAAGTAGAGGGACGAAGAATAGTACACATTAAAACGTTAGGGAAACAATTAATTTGCCGAACATGTAGTCAAACCCTATCTTTACTCAATATAGTTGACGAAGTACGATTTGGATTAGCTTCTGTATTCATTGTAAAATGTGAAAATTGTGAGAGTACGACTCGAGTTGCTACGGATAAATCGCACAAGTTGAAGACAAAAAGTAAGCAAGGAAAGGAAACTACACATTATGATGTAAATTCTGCAGTAACATTAGGTAATATTTGCTTTTCTTAAAAATTTTTATGCTAATTTCAATTGCTCTTATAAATTATTGTTTATTTATTATAGGAAGTATTAATGCTGGACAAGGATGTACTGGTCTAGATAAAGTGCTAATAAAAGTGCTATAAAAAAAGTTGTTGAATATTTAGAAAAAAGAATCTAATATAATCTAATAAATTATTTAATATGTTATTTCTAAGTATTTTTGTATTTCTAGATAATAAGTCTTCCAAAGATTTCCAAATATGTTGTATTTACACTATAAAATTATAAAATGTTTTGTACTCTTTAAAAAATTTTAAATATTTGAATAAATTTAAATTTCTTTAATTATTGTTATTTATTTACCCTAAACAAAATTAATTATCGATAATTTCTAAAGAACGTTATTTTATCAGATCATTACATAGTTGCATATTAAGGTGAATGTCCCAATTTCTAGTCACCTAAGCCCTATTTCTACTCACATAGTCTTGCTCCTGTAATAGGTGTTGTATTTACTTCATAATCTTATAATTAGTTCTTTTTAATTGATTAAATATGTCTGCAAATATTTGAATAATTTAGAAATACGTTTGATATTTGTAATAACATAAAAAAGATTAAATGATTAAAAATAGGGACGTGAGTAGAAATTGGGACATTCACCTTATATGTATTAATTTCAAACAACTCGCGTTATGTCAAAGAATGCGACGTTACCGATATCTTAAATAATAGAGGTTATTCTGCTCCAACTTAGCTATTTTACACAAAAAACATATAAATTGTAAGTTTTATAGTTAAGCTAACGAGTTACAACTTGTTACGAGTTACAAATTACGACCTTGTACACAAGGTCTCAAAATGTCCCTAAATATTTGTTTTACTGCGTGTAAAAGTTTTTTAGTAAATTGTTCGTTAATAACTATACAGTTCAAGTTAAAAGGTTAGAAAATTGAAATTCTCTATAAGACTCAATGTTAAATTGCAGAAATTTACTTTATTGATATCTTATTAGTAAGGGCACTAAACAACTTAAAAATTTAACATGTTGTTTAATACATAATAATAAACTTTACTTATAATTTCATCAAAATCTGTTCGTTAATTCTAATCCTGATGAACCTCCTTAATAGACGCCGGACTAAAGCTGAAATAAGAAGGATGGTTGGCATGCCAGAGCTAAGCTAGGTTATTAAAAGTGGTTTTTTTGCGGGACTGATTCAAGTAAAGCCTATGTAGTATAGGCGGGGCAGTTATGGTTGATGGGATACCTCAGATTGGGTTGTTATTCTTTTCTGCACTCATTCGGATATTTGGACGCTACCTAAGTTGTAATTGTCAATAATAGGTCCGAGCTCTCGGGTTGGTTAGACTAGACAAAGGTGCAAAAGGTAAAGGTGCACGATGTAGGTCAGAAACTAGACAGTATAAATAAGGCTCAAAGAAAAATTGTACATCAGTTTGAAAGAATTTTCGAAGCAGTGCAGTCATTTGTAAAGAGAGTTCTATGCATAACCTTATGAATCGTTGCTAAAATTTTTGGATACTATTTAGTAATTTTCTTTTGTATCTATGCTGTAACAATTTTTTACGTGTGGTAAGTACTCCATATTTTTACTACTTTATTATTCACTTATGTTAAAGTACTACAAATTTTATTAGTACTATAATTAACATCTTGATTCTTCGGAAATTTTCATTCTATTCTCTTTAATACGTTTAAGCAAGTCCAGTGGCGAAAAATATTAGATGTTTCAGCTATTTAACGACCAAACGTTGATTTTTTCTTCTCTATTATCGACGCTGGAACTTTTTATGTAAAAATCCTGGGAAAAATTCCAAATACAGGGTTTCCGATTGTACAAAGTCTCATCTTTCAAATTCCGAGGCCAGAAATGAATAAAAGATTTCAATGAATAAAATCAAATAACTGTGTCGTGGTTTTTAAGAACAGATATTTTGAGACCATTTGTGTCTAATTTTAATCACACAGAAAGACTTTTCTGGATTTAAAATATAGAATTTAAAAAAAAAACTCGAATAACGATGCATTTTTTCCGAAAATATGCTATAACTGTCGTAAATCGACGTTTAGACCAGTTTTGGTCACGGAATTTGAAAGATGAACCTTTATATTATCGAAAACACGATATTTAGATTTTTACCCGCCCAGGACTTTTACAAAAAAAATTACAAAGTCGAAAGTTGAGAAGAAAAAATCGACATTTATTTTTCTTTGTATGTGCCACTATTATAAGCTATAAAATAAGTAGAATATAGTATATTTTTTCTAAATATCAATATTTTATCTCCACAGCCGAAGCCACGCATTCAACAAATAAAGAAGAAAAGACTGTTAAATTATGAAAGGGCAGGAAAAAAAAGAGATCGCAACTAGTTCGGAGATCGTTGGCGATTCGGCAGCGGCTTTATCGCCCTCGCCGTCTGAGTCTGAAAGACCGGATTATTGGGCAGCGAAAGTATTGCTGCAGATATCACTCGAGTTTAGGGAGTTCCCCTGTGATAGGAGGGCCAAACGGAACATCGATGATTGTAGGTTCAGTGATTGTAGAAGACATACCGTGTATACCGAGTCACCCACAGATCAGTAAAGAAGTACGACGTTCTGTACTTGAAATTTGAAATATATATATATACAATAACTTTTTCTAATGGAATTTAAACGTAATATTCTGTATATATATGTTGTATAAATAATAAATAGTATAAATTTTATTTTTAAAATAATAGCTCTCGTCATATGGTCTTTATTTATCCTATTCCTTATTTTTTCTTTTTTATAATCGTATTATGATTTATATATGCAGTGTGACACGGTATTTGGGTAGGTCAGAATTCCGGAGAGAATCCTTCCCACCTTACTCTCGTTCCCGCTCAGCACTAAGATAACTCGAAGATTCGACAAATTTCTATATATGTATAAGGGCGCCAGGCGAATCCCCTATCTCTGCCCACTAGCTCCTGAAAACCCTCTCCCAGAGGAGGTTCCGTCGAAACACGTCATCGAGAGGCTGATGCCCCCAGTGGTCACCTTCTCCGCCAGATTCCCCGTTCAAAACCTAAAAATCCCGAAAATTCCGTTGTTCCGTTACCTAAATCGAAATTACCTAATTTAATTCCGGAGTTTCCTTCCGTAATCCGCTATTACGGAATTTTGGCTGGATCCTGCTCAGCTCCACAGCGCCACTCGTTCCGTATCTAGAAGTGCCTATCCTGCGGCCGCCTGACTAGCGCTACGCTAGAAAAGAGGGGAGAGAATTTGGGGAACACCCTTACAAAGAATCACTACGAATTACAAACGAATATCATTCAATGTACGGAATGATTTACCTAACCATCGCGCGCTGCCCTAACAAAGATTCCCGCTCTTTCCATACACGCAAAGATAAAACGCGTAAATCCGCGAGTCGCAATTTCTCTCTCTCTCACTCTCAATTCTTTTTCGTGACAAACACGCAAAACCACGCGAGGTCTACGTATAATACTTCCTCAATTTCTCTCTCTCTCACTTACTCTAAAATTCTAACAGCCGTACACTAAAAATCGCTGTTGGCGCTAGGAACGGCGTCACAGCAGGTGCTGCATTACACAAAAAGACATCGGATTGTGCATTTTTCAGCAAATCGATTTTTAGTATACGTTATACGTACATTACGGTATTGAAAATTCAGCTAGTTGAACTCATAGTTTAAGATTTTGAAATGGGAAACCTATGCTAAGTACGTATCAAATGTACGTAAATGTATGGCGGTATTCTGAAAATCTACAATTTAACGGGAAGCCGGAGGAGCATAGTTACCGACGATTACATCAGTTTCATACTTTTCTTCGTTCAATTTTTATTTATTTTATTTATTTATTTATTTAAACCAGAAAATAAGTTTACAATGGTAAACCCTACCGAGGTAAATTTTTACCTGTGCGTAGGTCCGGTCTCAAAAATTACATAGAACATAATTACTAAACTAATACTATTTCTTTATTATAAGCAGTAATGTGTTAATCGTTACTCTTGTGATTAGGTATTTATTCAATGCTTGAGTGTGTTTGACTCACCCAGATTTTTTAAAATTTGAAAGTTTTAACATAATATAAACAAAATCTTAATACTCTAATATAATCAATATAAATTTTCCAATATTTAGCAAATGATATATCTTTTAAGATTAAACACAGAAATTGTACAATGTTATTGGTCGTTTGACATTATCCATTTTTTAATTCTTTTTTTGACCGCCATTTTCCTGTGGTCTAATGTTTTGAAATCGTTAGGCAGGGAATTAAATAGTCTTATAGCCACAACGTAGCTATTCTTATTGCTTATTGTTTTAGACATTTTAGGTAGTTTGAACTTTTTGCAACAAATTTAGATTATTATTGTAGGCACCACCCCAAGCTATGCTCCCGTAGTTTAATACACTATGAAATAAGGCGTAATATATAGTCAGCAGAGTTTTAGTCTGTATTATCTTAGTAAGCTTGTAAAAAATGAAAATAAGATATTTAGTCTTATTTATAATACTTTCTATATGCTTATTCCATTTCATATTAAAATCAAATACAACACCTAGATATTTGCAATCTTCTACTCTATTTAATTGAATGTTGCCTATCTTTATGTCTAAGGTCTCTGGGACGCTATCTCTATAGTTCCCAAATGTCATGTAAGCTGTTTTCATAACATTTAAAGAAATTTTGTTCAAATCCAGCCATTTACTTACAAAATCTAAGTAATTGTTCATTTTATTTTGGGTATCTGACTACGTGTTACCAGCTGATATTATTGCAGTATCATCCGCATATGACACAGTAGTTCCTTCTCTCATATTATCTAATAAGTCGTTCACATATAAAATAAAAAGCAAAGGTCCCAAGATTGATCCTTGTGGGACCCCAATAGTCACATTACAAGAGTCACTCAATACACTTTGTAATCTTACTCTCTGCTTTCTGCTTGATAAGTAACTTGTTAATAGATCAAGAGCCTTTCCTCTTATTCCATAATTATAGAGCTTGTCTAACAGTATTTTATGATTGACTGTATCAAACGTTTTTGCTAGGTCTAGGAAAGTTATTACCACTGGCTTAATTTTGTCTAGGTTATTGTAAATTATGTTAGTTATGTAATTTAGTGCATCTTTCGTACCTTTACCCTTGACAAAACCAAATTGATGTTTATTTAGTATTTTGCTTTGCTCTATAAATTTATAAATTCTAATGTATATTATTTTTTATAATATTTTAGCTATGTTTGATATTAATGATATTGGCCTATAATTTGTAGTCATGTGTTTATCAGATGCTTTATGAATTGGCACTACTTCAGCTGTTTTGAGTAAATTTGGTCAGGTTGCTTTTTCTATACATAGATGAAAAAGATAGGCCAGTAGTTCCATGATATATTCAGACATTACTTTCAACATTTTTACATTTATATTATCAACGGTAGTTTTGACTTAGAGTTATTTTGCATTTTGATATTTCGACTTATCTTTTTACCTATTTCGCAAAAATATGAATTCATATAATTTGCAATTTCCTTTGTGTTTTCAATTTTTTTATTGCTCTCATCAAAAATATATTGTATTTTGCTATTAAGAGTTTTATTTTTGTTTACTTTCTTATTTACATAATTCCATAAGTGCCTTATGTTATTGCTACATGATTGCACCTCTTTCGCTTCATATTTCATTTTAGCCTCTTTGATTACCTTATCTAATATTTTTAAGTACTCTTTATATTCTAATTTTAGTGCATCATTATATATATTTTGTCTCCATACTTTGAATAAAGTTTCTTTTGTTTTGCACGAAATCATAATACCCTTTGTGATCCATGTCTTTCTAGATTTAGAATACATTCTAGTTTTCTTATTATTTGTTCTTTGTGCCATGTTTATGCATATCT
>UELU01137812.1:18441-31052 GCA_900490025.1 Megastigmus dorsalis | reverse complement strand
TAAAAATGCTAATATTAAAGCTTAATTCTCCAATTTGAGTTATCGTACATATCGTGTGACTACACACACTTTAACTTTTTCGAAATTAGTTGTAAAAATAAGCTAAGGCTTGGAAATATTCGCCGCGATCCATCTTGATACTCAGTGACAAAATTAAGGAAATCCAACAAAATCCAGTTGGAAATCCATCTGAATATTCAGCTCGTTATCTAGTTGGAAATCCAGGCAAGTCATTTTAATGAAACCTACTTTACAAACCAGTATAAAATTGCCGAGTTTAACTAGTTAATGTGCTAATCAAATGACAGTCTTATACGGCTATTAAACAAATACTATACTTTTAAATGTTCTACATCATGAATTATACGTATAGTTCAGTTTATATCTAGCTTTGAATTCTAAACTGTTTACTTTTTATATGGATCCCCAAACTAGAGATAATAATAAAAATTCAATTTATTAAAAAAATCTGACTATAAACTGGCTAGAAAGTCATTAATATCTCTCTACCAGGGATCTTACAGATGTTATTCATTAAACATAATTTAAAAATGCAATAATAGTTTAATACCCATCCTCAGTTTTTAAATAAATATATCTGATTTTAGCTACTCAGACAGGTTTTCAACGTTTGGCTAATGACTCCAGCAGGTATGGCTACGAAAGAACTGGTAAAGCTCAGGTTGGGAGCATCGTAAATTATAAACAATTATCTTCGTGAATAATTTGTAATGTTTAATTATGTCTAATAAAACAACAGTATAAGAATATATTACAAAAACTTTAAAATGATTCACAACAATATTTCTCAACTGATATAATACACATTAGCAAATTTTACTTTTAATATTAATTATTGCGTCTAACATTAAGAGGAGGCCGGAGCTACCCCCCTCCTCAATAGTTTGTAGTTCCAAGTTCATAGAAAAACTATAAGTCAAATAAGCCTCATATTGCACAGAATGGTTCATCGTACCAAGCACTATGGTGCTCAGTTCCTGGTATTACTCAAAATGATAAATAAAAAAAGTTACATGCCGAAATAGGCATGTTCAAGAATTTGAGGTTAATTTTCAATGCGTGAATGTGGGTTACTAGTTCCAGCTTTGTGCAAAAACTACTAATCATATCCACTTGAAATTGCACAGGGTTATTTATTACATTGAGAACTATGGCGCTCAAGTCCAAGTTTTCATTTTTATAATCAATAGAAAAAGATATCATCAAATCAAACAACACGTTTTTAGCTCCGACCTCCCCTTAACTCCTCGAGTAAAAATGTACTAATTTCCATTTGACTCGTAAATTGAGTGTAGTTTGCACGTTTAGGATTATTGAGTGTACATTTTATGTACAAACGTGCATAAAGGACTCTTATCGGTATTAAATAACAGAAAAGATACCTCACACGTTCATTAAACATCGTTTTTCGTGCGTATATTGATATTTATTATAAGAAATAGTATATTAAAGAGATGTGTTATGATGGAAAAGGTAGTTACTAATTTTTTCGATTCTGCAAATTATTTTTATACTTGTCCAAAATGCAAAATAAACAAATTTTTAAACGTTCAAAAAGTTTTCTGGTCAAGGGAAATCTTGGACGTTCTTTATTTATTTATTTATTTAATAATTGGAGATTACCCCTTTAGAGGGTGCCAAAGTCCTACCGTTACCACTAAACTATATTACGATTGGATCCTGAATAATTAGTAATAACTAAATAAATACTGGAAATTATGGAAATTCCAAATACCGGAGCACTTTGTCTATGAATTATATATTATCTGTACAAAGTTTCAAGGGAATATTTTTAAGGTGAAGAGTTTCAACAAATGCCGTTGAGTAGGATCGTCCCAAAAGCAGGGGTTTTGGTTGTTCCACTGCGCCGCAATTTAATTCGCATAATAGGCTATCTAATTTTCGATTGTTTATTTTATTTTATCTAATAATCGCGGGTGTTATACTCTGTTACTGGGGAGGTTATATTACAAATAAATGTAAATATGATATAACAGATAAAATTTGTTTAAAATTTTAAGAAAAATTTAATTCTCTTCAAATTTTTTTATCTTTGACAGTCTATTGGTATCGCTTTTTAAAAATTTTAATTATGTTGTAGCTCAACTCTAATTTTTTAAAGTTATCTATGGTGCCTAGCCATAAACAAGTAGAAAGTTTTATCTATAAATTTTACAGCAAATTTTAGTAAAAAATATCTATTTACTCCTATTTTATAGTAGCAATTTTTATTAACGCGTATTTAACTTTAATATGATTTCTTTTTTTAATGCGCAGTATTTTTACTGGAAAACCAAATATGGTAAAATAATGGCACGATTTTTCATGTGTCATATTTTTTATCTCTTTAGGCTTTTCATGACAATGTCACTTTTAATGCAATTTCACCATTATCACATGACTTCTTTGCTTATATAAAATGGACGATATTCTATGCTGCTGCTCAGTTTTTAAGTTGCCTTTTCACAATGTTTTCTTGTAGCCTTTTGTTATTCTGCGGCATTATATTGTCAATTGCTTTTGTAATAACAAGAGTTGAGGCTGCACCTAAACCTGAACTTGAAGACGATGTACAAACAACAACCGATTCACCATCTGTAAGCAACGAATGATATCTACCTATCTAGTTTATTTTGAACCGTTCAATATTATCGAATTTATATATTGTATACATATTTTTACATTTCGCGGTTCATTGACTACAAGTAATATATTATAATAATTAATTATTATTAGTATTAATTATACAGGTTAAATTACATTATACGAATTATACCCTTTGTTAAAAACTTGCACCGGAATATCCGTCAGGATATCGAGCTGGATTCTGCTGAAATTTCCTGAATTTTGGGGCTGGGTATCCAGGTGGATCCCGTCGGACATTTCCAGGTCGTAAATTTTAAAAAGTGACTACACACACTTTAACTTTTTCGAAATTAGTTGTAAAAATAAGCAAAGGCCTGGAAATATTCGCCGCGATCCATCTTGATACTCAGTGACAAAATTAAGGAAATCCAACTAAATCCAGTTGGAAATCCATCTGAATATTCAGCTCGTTATCTAGTTGGGAATCCAGGCAAATCATTTTAATGAAGCCTACTTTAAACCAGTATAAAATTGCCGAGTTTAACTAGTTAATGTGTTAATCAAATGACAGTCTTATACGGCTATTAAACAAATACTACACTTTTAAATATTCTACATCATGAATTATACGTATAGTTCAGTTTATATCTAGCTTTGAATTCTAAACTGTTTAATTTTTATATGGATCCCCAAACTAGAGATAATAACAAAAATTCAATTTATTCAAAAAATCTGACTAAATGCTGGCGAGAAAGCCTTTAATATCTCTACCAGGGATCTTACTGATTCTATTCAGTAAAAATAATTTAAAAATGTAATAATAGTTTAATACCCATCCTCAGTTTTTAAATAAATATATCTGATTATAGCTACTCCAAATTATTTTCAACATTTGGCTGCATACTCCAGCAGGTATGGCTGCGAGAGCTTTCGTGAAGTACGCTGTACAAAAATCCATCTTCGTAAATAATCTGTAATATTTAATAATGTCTAATAAAACCACAGTATAAAAATATATGACAAAGTCTTTAAAATAATACATAACAATTTTTGCCAGCGGGTCAAATAATATAAGAAGTAAATATTTTTAAAAGCTATAAAAATTGAAATAGTTTAATAAATTTGGAAACAAAAATTTTTTTTTCCAGTGGGAAATAAATAGAAAATGGATTATGCTTTAGAAGGTAGATTAAAAATAATGAAATTTTTATATTATATTAATATTTATGTTTAATTTTTTACAATTTAATTCGTTATAATCTAAATGATAAAGGTAATATATATATATTACTACCAGGAACCTGGTCGAAATTGGACATTTTTCACTAAGATTAGACCAATATGAAACGATTTTTCGAACATTTGTTCATACCTGTAGTAAACGTGAATTATGCCATTTTGGCTAATGCCTGGCGATTTTATACCTCGTTCGTAACAGGCTTGATTTGTACCAGGGCATTAAACGATGAAAAAAATGTTCTTAATTTCATGATTCTGTATAGTTTATACGTCTCGCGTGTGTAAATTTGACGTTAACTTTATTCCTTTTTAACTCTACGAAGCCATCGTAAAAGGTTACATCGTGCGTATATATATAAGAATTGTAACTAAAATTTTAGTTTGAAATACTTTTTAGTACAAGTACAGTATTTATTAAACGCATGTAACACAAATAATTTTATTAACTTTCAACAACACAGGTTAATATAAAATAAAATTAAAATGACGGTACAAGTATTCTCTGTAAGCTACATTTTACGTACATACATACATACAATAACTCATACAGCTATTAAATAACAACAAAGATACTAAATACATAATAATAATTAGCACTTGTATTCTTCATACAGTCATATAATATATTTAGATTCATAATAACATGAATTATATGTATCTAATTCCCTATCTTATTGCACACTTCGGCCCTATAATGCCCAATTTTTACATTTGAACGGTGGCATACCTTGGTTATACATTTATAACATATAAAACTAATAAAACGTAGAAGATGCATTGTTTTCTATACTTTCTTTTAAATATGTTTGTTCTGAGATAATCTATCCATAGATACCTATTTGTTAGAAGCTTAAAAATACAACATTCAGATAGATTTATATGTTTAATAATATTATAATATAATTATTATTTCTCGAGATTTTATAAAGTAAATAATAATAAATATTAAGTCAAATATTTAAAGTTTTTAATTTATGATTCAAGCTGTTAATGACGAAAAATTTCCATAATAAGAAGCTATTATGAATCGTAATTTTTTTCAAATCGCGTTTCACCTTAGATGACTCACTCCAAATGTGAAATAATTAGTTTTTAGATCTTTATGTACTATATATTATATTCTTAAATAGATCAAATTTGCATATCGTAGAAAATTGCATCTTCCATCTAAAAAATTATGATATAATACTGATTTTAATATTTAAAATGATTGTATTCCCAATAAAAAAATACTTTTTTCAGTATGTATTACAGAAATAATTATGAGTCAACTGTTCTTCAAAATTATTTAATTTAAACTACTTAAAAATATTAAAAATATTTATACTTTAGAATTAAACAAATAGTCAATGTATATGTATGTACGTGCCAATGCAGTGTCACGCACAGAAAAATTCTTTTACTCTACTCTGCTATAAAGACTAACAGATTCTGCTCAGTTCAACTAGTTTTTGTGAAATCGCACCAGAAATCTGATTCATATACATGAGCCATATTTGTTAACTGATTTATACAAAATTGATGTAGAGACTAGCAAACTTACGTAATCAAACTATCGATTCATACTTTATTTTATAGAAGAACAAACGTAACTTAATCTGATGGCAAATTTTTCTTATCACACATTATTAATTATAAGATTGATAACCTAAATAAATGATGTTTCGGTTGGTCGATTGCCACAAAATTACGGCATCTCTTCTTTTTTCTTACACTCTTTAGCAAATTCATTAAGGAATTAAAAATGTTCATGCTTGAAAACCTTTCGAACTAAAAGTGTCCAGGCAGATCGAATCGCTAAGACGATGACTCGATCCTATGTAAAGTATTTCTCAAGGAAGCTCAGATCTGAAGGTGCTGGTCCTCTTCCTGTACCAGGCGTATGATGCAACAATTCCAGCAGTTATAGATATACCGACTACGGAACCTACGATAGCGGCGATGCTTATGCTCCTTGGAGGTAGGCATTCTTCCACTATAAAAATAAAATAAAATATTATTAAAGGCTGTATGTAATATAAACATATAAATGACTGATATCGAAAATATATAATGAGGACATTGATGTTTTAATGTAAATTGTAGTTATTATTGTCATATAGTTGTTATTTATTAAGAACATCTATTTTGAAGAAAATCAATTAATAAATTTAAAGAAATGTGACAGCTTCAAAACATAAGAAAGAAAATATATTTTTTATAAATCAATTACTAATGTATAAATGTACAAATACGAGTACATAGAATTTGTAGTTTGCCTAGTATTGTGATAATATTGTTTCACAAAATTAGAAATAATATTTAATGTAGTGGTAAGATTAAATAATTACGTTGTCAACATCTGTAAACAATATTGTCACAAGGCAAAAAGACCATTATTTTATTGATTTTCAAGTTAGATTTCACATAAATTCCGTCCAAACAACGTTGGAGGAATATTTACATTTTCTGCATCAGTAATTTACATTTTTACATACAAAAATATTAATTAATGACACAATGTCTTTTCTTTTTCATATTGTAAAATACAATTAATTTAATTATTATCAAAGTCTACGTATTTTATATAGAATGTTAAAAGATCCCTATATAAAAAAGTGATGACCGGATGTTGTGAAGCCAAGATAAACGTTATTTGATTGGCTCATGTAGTGCGCATGCGGAAGTCTAAAGGTCTTTTAGGTTAGCGCGCGCAACGCGCGCTGTTCAAACTCTAGTATCTTAAAAAACCTCACTGATTTCTGATTGTGATGTTTCTTTGACTCAAATGTTATTTATATTTTTTTTACAATCTGTAAAATATATTTCACATATTTATTTTTTCTGTTTGCTGTTTTTAATTCCTTTAACTATTCCCGATAATAATAATCGAATTCTACTTATGGTTACTGCGAACCAAAAGGTAAGATGCGAGTCAAACTGCGTATCAATAGAAAACACATGTTTTCAGTTTCTCGTATTTTAAACATCTTTATAACGTCTTTAAACATTTTTTTACTGGATCGGCAGTATTCTAGGGTTTTTTATGCGCTCAATAGATGTATGGAGTTATTTTTATGGTTAGTTCATTGTTTATATCGCTTCATACGATTAATACAGAATTTTTCCGTTCGTATTAGTTGGGTTATAAGAATTTTTATATTTTGATTTTATTCTAGAGTTTTTTTTTGGTGCGCTAAATCGATTTATGGGGTAGTTTTTGAGGCTAAATCATTGTTTATTTCGCTTTATACAATTAATATACAGATTTTTCGTTCAAATTAGCTGATGAGTTATCGGTATACTACTCTAGGGTATTTTAATGCTCTGAATTGATTTATGGAGTTGTTTTTGAGGTTATCATACAGGAACATACCAAAAATAAAAAAAAACGGTTTTTTATTATTGACGATGTTCTATATAAAAAATACAAAAAACTCATATTAACAGTTAGTCATTTCTAGGGAACCAATTGTAAGAACCAATCAAAATATTTAAGAATTTTTTCAAAGCGCAATTTAAAACGAAAGAATCTAAAAAATTCAACGTTATTTAGGACACAAATTGCCTATATATATATATATATATATATATCACCTCTCTAATCTTTTTCATATTTTTAGAAGCGATAAATTGCGCCCGGAAAAAAATGAAATAGAAAAATCACGTTTTTAAGGTTAAGCAGCTATAGGGGGTGGGGGAGGGGTTGTTAAGAGTTTCATAGTATTCATGAAAACACAAAAGTTTTTAACAATTTATCAAAGATAATGATTTTAAAATTTATCAAAAAATATTCATTTTTATAATAATATTTGCTGCTTAAAATGATATTAATTAATTTTTTCAAATTATCATACAACATTTAAAAAGATAATTCTTTGTACCTTGTCTCTCAACTATGCGCTCTTCCTCTATGAAAGCAATCAGAAATATGTCCTTTATCTGAACAATGATATTTCCACAATTAATATCCGTCTGATGGCGACAATAGTGAGCGCCGTGCGTTCGTGCGGCCGAAAACAATCTCAAATCTGTCGCAGCGTCTTTTAAAATTTCACCTGAAAAGATAATATAAAAGAACGAAACTGAATTATAGGTTTTCAATATAGGGGATGTGCTTCTTTAGTTAATAAAAAAAAAGAACTGTATGTAATAATGACCTGCAGCATCTGGGAAGTTTTCTTGATCAAGAACCATAGAAACTTGTACTTTATCAACATAGAAATAGGCATTATCTCTTGTTAGGCGTAATGTAAGATTATTTCCTATATCCGATGAACCAGATGACCAGCCGAATGTTACATGGGATATGTTTTCTCCACAATCACCACTTTCTGGTGTACCAGTTGGCACATGTATTTGCTTTGTTACCGCCTAGAAAGAAAAGGTTGAAAATTTAATGACGAATAAGTAACTTCGTGTATAAATGAATATTGAATACGATTCAACTCGTTATTTACCTTTCCATCTACGTTAACATAAGTAATTTGTAGTGCTGCGGTTAAATACGCCACAAGGCAAAGTTCACCCCTAGCTTTATATAGGCGAAAGGAATTTGTTTTATTAATCCATTTATCTACAAAACTTGGAATAATAGTACTTTCAGGCTCTGTATTTTCTTCAGTTGCAGTAACGGTAGGTAAATCTGTAGTCGTATAGGAAGCAGCGCCTTCGTTTTCATCATTTTCTGCAGCGGTTACAATGTCCGCGCCAGTAACTTCATAAACTTCATGAGCATCGGTTGAATCACCGTTATGATTACTCGATAGACTTACATCCGTCAAATCCTCATCGTCGGCAGAAGCCGTGAATGTATCGTACGTGTTATTTGCTTCAGTATCAGTCGGCAAATCAATTTCTGCGTCTATCGCTGAATCCAAATGTGGAAGACGGGGTTCTATAATTTTTTCACTGCTTTCTTCACTTTCTGTTTTAGCATCTAACAAATTTTTATCAGTGGTCGCACTATTTTCTAACTCTTCTCCAACATCTTCTAAGTCCGAAACATTTTCTAATGATGAATTAGTAGTTGCATTAATAGGAGAACTACCATCTGTTGCATTAATTAAATCCGCTGTATTATCCGATTCCATTGAAGAGACGGCTATAGTCGTCTGTTTATTTTCAGATGACAATGTCGATGTTGTAATCTTATCTTCGAGATTATTCTCATCTGAATATAATGTTGATTCAGCGTTATTTGGCTTTACCGTAGTAATCGATGTTTCAGTTGCAATTAGTGAACTCGTAATAATTTCCTTTTCGGTAACTTTCTCGTCCACATTTTCAGCGCTAATAGTGGAACGAGAGCTTAGCGTAGTATCATTTTCTAGCGGTGATTCCGTCGTACTTACAGGCTCATTTGTAGTTTCCTCGACACTTCGTACCTTACGCAGCAATGAGTCATTTTCGAAAATATTTTCAGTATCCAGTAATAACTGTGAAGATTTTATCATAGCTTCCGGAGTTATTCTTGTATTTTTTTTGTACACAGGCTTCTTTATTAGTTTTACTTTTGTCTTTGACGAGTGCTGCGATTCACTATTTATAAAACTTACTGAATCAAAGTCATGCTTTGAATTGTCTGGATCGGAACGTATATTCCTTTCAATATCATCTTCGTATGATTTATGATTTGCTGCAAAAAATTAGTTGTGTTATGTATATTTAAATTTTATGAATGAAAAGTTTTACATTGATTTTAAAGGGTCCGTATTGAGTTTATTGAAAACCAGGATTTATAAGAAATCATGTTATTAGCGGTTTAGTTTATGAATACGAAACCTCTATGCTTAATACTTTGTAATGATTTATCAAATGCACAATGGACTATCGCGATTTCAAAGAATTCATTTCTAATTGTCAAATCTGCGTATATGCATTGTCATATGACCATGAATCGTAAATGGAGTTTCTAATTTGTATGAGCCTTTTTCCTACTTATCTCGACTGAGTATTTAACGTCAAAAAAGAATTTCCCGAGGTTATCTATACGCGTTTCATCAAAAAAATAATTTACATTCTTATTCGAACCATATACAGTTCCGCTGATGAAATCAACATTCACATGTATATATGTTTGTGACAAAACTACATTTCTAAATTTTTTTTTTATCAATTAACTTACAAAATCTCTAAGAACATTATAGCAGCGAAACAATAAGGTATCAACGTATAGCTTTTAAAGTAATTAAACAAATAATCACGAGCATCCAGATCTGAAATTCGTGCGATAAGTTACGATTGCTGCCTACGTTCTATAGTGTTTATTCAAATCTCACGGCTACTTTGAGAGTACCGTGATATATATTATAACTACGCCTGTCCAGACACTGAGGCCAGCAATTCATTCAATGGCGCCAATTCTTTTAATTGCGATCCTTGAAACCATCACGGTAACGCGTCAGAGTTTATTTCCCTTAAGTACTCGGATATTTCTAGTTACTAGTGCGTGGCAAATGTAAAAAGAAATCTTAATAACGAGCTCTCGATATAAACTTTTAATACAGAATTCAATAAAAATTGCTTATTATTAATTCGTGATACAATGTTTATATAAAAAAGAAAAGGAAGAACTACAATATTATTAAATGTAAATGTCACTTTACAGCCGTATACGTGGCGCAATCCATAATTTCTCGTTAACAATGAAAGCTGCAGGAAGTTTAAATCATTTCTCAGCGATTGTTGTAGAAACTCGTGAACTCTCGGTGAATACAACGTTATTAAAATCGATACCGCGAAACATAACCGCGCTTGATTAGAAAAAAAGGCCAATATTTTCGTCGAGAACGAGCCGCGCGCGCGCGTGCGTCTGGTCGACCTTATCGAAGGTACACATTATATCACATATAGCCCAATAATACTCACCTTTCACCGCGAGAATCGCCAAAGTCAGCGTCCAAACGATTACCACTGTCCACCTCATTTTCATACGTATGTACGTTCCAATGGAACGAAGCAAAAAACGATTCTATTATAAAATGCAGCACCGAAATCAGCGAAAGGTGTACCAAACGATGGCGAAAGAGTCGAGTTACGTTAAATGCACACGCCTCGCAAGAACGGAATCCGGCGCACACGTATATATAGGCGACGTGCGCGTATCCTCCAAAGGAGAGTCCTCGAAGAAATTGGAGTCGGTGCGGCGACGGCGGCGCACAGTCGGAAGCTAATCACGCGTATGCGGTGCCGGTCAGCCGAGGCGCGAGAGACAAGTGCAAGGCCGCCGCGGCGCGCTCACAGAGCCACACTCGTCGTCGTCATCCACGTCGTCGTCGAGCGACTACCGCAGCCCGTAGTCAGCGAAAAAGGAGATATTATCCGTGTATCGGCGGCGCGGGCGTGTGGCGGGCGGCGCGTATTGCACGACCTCCGCACATACGCACGCAGAAAATGACCGTGTTAATATCTACCCGGTGCAGACGAAAAATCCTCTCGTGTATAATGAACCCGACCCCCACCCCGAACCATCTAAGGTCGTCGTCGTCGTCGTATTATAGTAGCGGCGGTTCGGCCTTTGTCGCACATATCCACTATGTAACAGAGAATGTATTTATCGCTCGCGGGGTATACGATAAAGTAGCCGAGTGCGTTATCGGAACGGGACGCACTTGCGCTACTCCTGGAAAGAGCCAAATCTCTCCGCACTTGCGAGAAACCGACCGGACGCTCATAGAGTCGAGGACTGTTTGCTCGGTGCAGTGGACATCCGGACCGCGGGATTTTTCAGCTCGTAGGCGTGTGTAGGTTTTTCGGAAAGCCATGCCAGGCGATAATTGGCGGCATCGGACCCTTAGTAGTCCGAATAGGCCTTATCGCTATCTACGGCTAACTGCATTTTAATGCGCGACACGCCGGCTCCGATGACCATTTCTCCATTCTCCTGTGGCCGATGTGCTTTTCCTTGTTTGCGAAATGCCTTTATTGTTGTGTATATATGAGCGCACGGCTGTTATACAAATATATAAGCGATTGCGATCTGCCTTTTCGGATGATTATACCTATGGCTTATGCGAATGTCGCATTAGCGGTGGTTATTTATGAGGAAGAGAGTCGGTGTCGGCTTCCTGGGACGAGACTTTTAAAATACCATTACTTTTACGAGATGCGTCAGTTTGGCAATTTAGCGGGACAAATTGTTCTGCATTTATATAGCGAGTTGGAATATGGATGATTTTCGTTGCGATGGTCGCGTGCGTTTGATAACTTATTCTCTCTCTCTCTCTCTCCCTCTCTCCCTCTCTCTCTCTCCCTCTCTCTCTCTCTCTCTCTTGCGATGTTTAGCAAATAATCTGGATGTAACTTAATACGGCGATAGAAAAAAGCCGACGTGGTTTCTTTGACGCAGTGCGTGAAATGCCGACAATGGCAGCGATTCCGTCAGTAGAATGGAACATCGATTTGGCAAGCCTTCATTGTTCCTGTTTTAAATACATTAATGATTCATTAATTTTTTTCAATTTTGTTTATTACCGTTTGAAACGATAACTTTGCTACTTAAATCTATTTTGATTTTTATCTAGAAATTTAAACTCTTTGACAATTGTATAAGTAATGTACAATTTGGATTAAATTCTTAAAGTAACCGACTGCTTCTCCACATAATTAAAGGGCCACGCAAAATTACGTAGCTGTAACATACTTTACCCGTATATTGTCCTTCGATGTACGAGAACAGCTGGTCCATTCGTACAGTGTAACATTTTTCAAAAATTCTCACAAATTAAATGAATTAAACAGAATCAGTCAGATGTCAGCCCATAACCTTATTGCGGTGTCCTTTA